>JAECUM010031958.1:0-66314 GCA_016617855.1 Megalonaias nervosa
TATATATATATATATATATATATATATATATCTGTTTTAAATAAACTATTCATTTCTTTTGTCAATTTCAGATGGAAGGCATAAGAGATTTGTTCGTCTGAATTTCCAGTGTGGTTGCCGTGGTGAACAATGTCTCTATCATAAAGATGTATTTACTTTAAATACTAAATTGCCTAAAATATGGATTCATTTAATGTTTCTTGCAGTTCAGGTAAGTCATAATACATTGACTAGCTATCTCTTATTCAGTGTTAAAGGTTTGAGAAAAAAAATCTATAATTTCTTGTCTGCAGAGATATTTCTACCTGTCCTATTTCATTTTTTTCTTCTTTATTGTTGGTAGTTTTTTCAACTTTTATGGCTAAGCAGAAACATAGGGTCCTTGTAAGACAGTTTACCCCATGTCAGTGAAATTTTGAAGAAGCTAATAGAATCAATATTATTATTATTATTATTATTATTATTATTATTATTATTATTAATGTTATGGTAATAATGCTATGCAAAATTTTATCACACAAATTCTGACTGTGAAGGTGTAATTTTTCTGACCCACACCAGCTTGCGTGAAAGATTATTTGGGTTTTTTTTTAGCTCTGCTGGTCATAGACCAGAAGAATTTATTTTATGGCCTGTTGCTCATTGTCCATGTCCATTGTTCTCATCTGTCCATTTGCACCAGTTGTTATCGCTACTATTCCTAAATTACAGGGAAGATTACCATGAAACTGTACATACTCATTCATCCTAAGGTAAGATTAGTCCGAGATAAAAATGGTGTCCCATTTACTTCAAATATGGCACCACAATGGTCTTGTATGTATTGATGTCTTGTTTTCAGTAAGACATCTTACAGTGTCTTGTTGATTCTAAATGGAATTGATGCTGATCTGACATCCAATATGGCAACCAATGTGGCCATTTTTAACAAAAATTTATAACCACTGCTTCAGTATGGATAGTCTAAACTTCTATGATGTCTAGTTGGTCCTGAAGGAAAATGCTGGAAATCACATGGTAGTACTGAAGGGTTTTTATCCAAAGACATCTTGTGATATCATATGTTCTCCATAAAGGATGATGGTGCCATTCAGACCAACAATATGGCCACCATGGAAGCCATCTTGAATCTTATTATAGCTGCTTTTCCTGAACAGGTGGTCATATAGGCATGGGGTTTTGGCTAAAAGACATCATATGAGTATTTAACTCTTTCTTGAATACTTATGTTTTTAAAGATTATATTAGATTGTATTTTATTATTCATTTATAATAATAATGTTTTTACAGTATTATTTTAAGTGATGAATGCAAGATGCAATATGGGTAATATTCTGATGGTCTTGTCATTGTTGTTGTTGGCATAGGCATCAGTCTTAAGTGTTTGCATTTAGCTCAGTTTTCTGGCACATTTGCATGTACTGTATTCATCATCTACTGCTTGTCAAAAGGAAGTCACAGTGACCTATTCAAAAGGAAGTCACAGTGACCTACTTTTAATTCTCCAGTGATTACATTAATTTTGGTGATATGGTTCACTATCTCATTGAGCAATTCTGAAAATTTTTCATGATATACCAGGTGAGTATGTAAGACAAAGATTTTGCTGGATTCTTGGGATATCTTTGAATTATGAAATGAAAATCAAACATATCTTCATATTTAACTACAGTTGTTAAAAAATGCATTCATTGTACACCTTTTTAAATCCCAAGGTCAGCCTCTGGCAAACTTAGAGCAAACATTTAAACAAAACAGTTTTGTGGAAATATTAACTACGATTAAATACTTGGACATTAATTTATATAAGCATTGCAAATGCAGTCTTACAGTGCATGACCATTTTTGAATTGATCCCGAGGATAAAATTCATGTCCAGTTTTGAATTGATCCTGAGGGTAAAATTCATGTCCAGCTTTGAATTGATCCTGAGGGTAAAATTCATGGCCAGTTTTGAATTGATCCTGAGGGTAAAATTCATGTCCAGCTTTGAATTGATCCTGGGGGTAAAATTCATCAGAGTGGTATGCTAATGACAAAATAATAGCCTTGCATGATTGTAATTTTTGGTTCTAATAGTTATAGACCAGAAATGTTTATGCAGTTGCCTGTTGTCTGTCATCCTTCATTCATCTGTCACCTGCCATCCATTCTCCATCTGTTACCTGTTATCTTTCATTGATCTATTACCTGCCATCTATTTTCCATCTGTCAGTTGTCATCCTTCATTCACCTATCACCTTATCCATTATCCAGCTGTTGTCTGTCATCCTTCATCCATCTTTCATCTGTCATCCTTCATTCATCTGTCATCCTTCATTCATCTTTCATCTGTCATCCTTCATTCATCTGTCATCCTTCATTCATTTTTCACCTGTCATCCTTCATTAATCCGTCACCTATCATCCATTGTCCATCCATGAGCACAAGCATGTTTTAGCCACTCCTAAGGATTTGCCATCAAACTTTACATACACATTCTGTTCCTTCTAAATGTAGATAGCATTATGGCCACAGCATTTTTTTGTCTTGAAAATCTTATCACTGCTCCAGCTGAACCAATGGTCATACTGACAAAATTTTATCATGAAGACTTTCTATGGTGTGTAGTTGTTCCTAATTGAAAATTGATCTGACATCCAATATGTGCACCACAGTGGCCATCTTGAAATTCTTATTGTTGCTACTACTCCTGAATGGCTGGTCATATTGAGATGGGGTTTATTATTTCAAGACTTTTTTATGATGTCTAGTTAGTCCTAAATCAGATCCAGTGTAGCAACCATGGTGGTCATATTGAAAATCTTGTTTTTGCAGCTCTTCCTAAGCGGATCATCATGTCAACATAGGGTTTTCACTAAAAGACATTTTATAATGTCTGAATGGCCCTGAATAAAAAAGGTTCTGATCTGACATCCATTATGGCCACCATGGTTTTCATCTTGAAGTCTCATTATCACAGTTTCTAAATGGATGGTCATAATGACACATGGTTTTCACTGAAAGAATTTATTTTGCTGTCTAGTTGGTCCCAAAGGAAATTGTTGCTGATCTTTCATCCAGTCTTGTTGCAGAAATTGCAGAAATGTTGAAAATTTTATTATCGCTACTCCTCCAAAGAATGGCTGGTCATATGGGGCTTTCACCAAAAGACTTTTTATGATTTTATGATGCCTGGTTGATACTAAATGAAAAGGGTTCTGATCTAACATCAATCATGGGCATTATAGTCTATGGTGATCTTTAATATCTTATTGTCACTATTATTCATATTGACATGGGGCTTTCACTCAAATACTTCTTGTGATGTCAGGTTAGTCGTAAATAAAGAATTTGCTGATAAGACATCTATTACAGGTGCCATGGTGACAATCTTATATTTTTTGCTGCTTTCTTGAATAAATGATCATATCAACATGGCTTTTTCACTGAAGTTCAAAGACCATGAAAAAGAACTTTATGTTGTATTTACATTTATCTTGTTGACATGTTAAACTTGGACATGTAACAACTTTGGTATAGTGGAGTTTCTCAAAAATACCAGTGATGGTTTCAATACTTAAGAGTTAAAAGGAATAAAAGGGTAATACATAATGACACACATTGGATTCCTGAAAATTCTTTTCAGCCGGTGGAGTATCAATTGCTTTGAAGGACCCTTATTTTGGGGTTGATCAAAGTTGTTCCATGCCAACCTGATGACAGAGTTACTAATGGTTGATGTTTCCAGTACCATATTTTAGGGATTCATGAAGAGAAAAAAAACTCAAAAAAACCCTCAGGTTCATTATGGTCACCACAGTGGCCATCTTGAAAACTGTATCAATAGTCCTCCTGTATGAAAAGTCCATTTGATTGCTCCAACATTTGCAATAACCATAGCAAAAATCCTTGTTTGTGTGCTAACCCATTTAGTACCACAAATTTATCCATGATTAACCTTGTCCTTTATGACATACCTTTGAAAAGTTATAAAGCAGAATATCCCTCTGTAACATTGCAGGCCAATTCTACCTCAGCTTTGAGTCAGCAGGACCAGAATGTAAGCTGTCTCAAGGCATGCTGGGATGCCTATTTTGCTGACAGAGGAAGTAATAGTGGATTTCTCACCCTTGTTACCTCATCATTCCCATCTACCAAGGTAAAATGATGTCTGTATTTATCCCTGTATAATTCACATCCAAGGTAAAATGATGACCAAATTTATCCATGTAAAATTCACACCCATGATAAAATGATGACTATATTTATCACTGTGAGTTTTAGGCATACTTTATATATACCAATTGTTTTGAAGACAAAATTAGTGTTCATTTTAGGCTGAAAGCAACAAAGTTTTGCTTTTATAGAGCCATATCACCTAGGACCAAAATAGCATAACAGTCCTATTTTGTACGTCTTGCCGGAGGCCATTCTTTATACATGGCCACATTTGTAATGCAGAAGAGGATAACTGTCTTGAATAATTTAATGGAATCCATTACCATATACAAGTTACTTCCTTATATTGAGGTACTTTGTAATGAGAGATAATGGTGTGTTGTTCATCCTTGTACATAAGTCTTATTGCTGCATTGTATTGTGCTTATTATTTATTCATCAATTTCCTGTCTAGATTGTTCTTAAGAGCATGCATATATCATGCAGAAAATTCTCACTGCTACTCTCCTTTCTGTTGCCAAGCCAGTGCTATTTTCATTGGTACATTTTATATTCATAGCGACCAGTGACTGCATTGTGACAAACTAAGATGTGTAAATTGCATGGTGGATATGTTAGTGTGGATAATTGTGTTGTGCATAAATTTATCACATTTCTTATACCATATTCTTCTTTGAACTACAAACGTGCAAGTGTTTATTCAGCGCAAGACCATCTTGACACATTGACAGCATATATGCAGTGGACATTAGTGCCAAGCTCTGTTTACCTACCACAAGCTGTCGGTAGATTTTGTTTTATCTTGCCTGTACACATGGGGTCAAGGTTACAGTCATATAAAATTATCATTAAATTTTGGTTGCATGTTTTTCGTTTGATGGTTTTATTTCATTCATTCGATCCATCATTGTGAATTAAGACAATTCATTCTGTGACATGCATTCTTGTCCATTTCATCTTTGGGTCAAGGTCACAATCGTAAAATCTGCATTCAAGTTTGAGATAATTTGATTTTCATTTCCTTATATATATACTAAACTCCTTGATGGATTTTTCATGCATTGGACAAATCAATAAGAAACTATGAAAAATCATTATGTGGCCTGCTCACTCTGCCCTTTTTGATATATGGGGCAAAGGTTACACATTTACACCAATGCTTTGATCGTGTACTTGACATGTAGGCCCTGGCCTTGTGAATTCTACTGTTCATACGCTGAATTTCATTATGCAATGGTCCTTCTTACCTTAAGTTGCATTATGCAGTGGTCCAGACTCCATCATACAACATACATTGGTCCAGTTGCATGTTGTCACTGCTGCTCCTAAACTGCTTTGAAGAAAGTCATGAATGAAACCCGACATACAGTTTCATTCTAACATGTATTTGGCCATAGTAATATTGATGCTCTTCAAATGTCCAACATGGCTGCCCTGGTGGCCATTTTGAAATGTTGTTATTACTACTTCTAAATGGACTGGGTCCTTAATGAAAAATGGTACCAATTTGATTTCGTATATGATCATCAAAGTGGCAGTCTTGAACATCTTGTTATCCTTACTGTTTCTAAAGAAATTGAACATCATGGAGCTTGAATTAATTAAAAGGCTGATTTGCTGATGGTGCTGATTTGATTTCTAGCATTATCGCCAAGGCAACATCATAAAATTCTTGACCATACTGGATCTCCTTCCATGTTGTATCTCAGTGACTTTACTCCACTTGCCATACTGTATATCAGGGCAGGGCACTTTATTCCAGTTGCGTCTGTGTGATATAAACTTTTATGTGTTGATGTAACTTTAGTTATCCCACTACTGACATAGAGGTTAGCAATAAATTTCAAATAGAATCTAGAATCTCAAAATATCTTTTCATAAAAGGGGGAGGATTGGCAAGAGGGTTTACAAAGTTACTCATGGTAATTTAGTTCCCTTTTCTCTAACCAAGAGTGAACCATTGATGCACTTTGCTGGATTACATTTGTATAATTTTTCCTGGGGGTCGGGGTGTATGGGGGTGAATTTACCTGCGTATGAATCAGTTTGATGAGAGGTCCATTAGCTCATAAATATTTTATTAACAGTGTTGAATATATTGCTCTGACAAAGATGCAATTAAAGTAAACTCTTGATGCGGAAGTATTTAACATGCTTTATTTTGCAATTATGAAAGAAAATAATGTGCAGGATAGCAGATTATGAAGTTACAGTGTTTCATATTTATTAAATAGATTATTTTCTTGCTATTTAAATAATTATATTGCTTCCATTTCATTGCAAGATGTCCACATTTTCATAACTGTTAACTTTCAGTTTTATTGATCTTTTATACTTGAAAGGAATTTCCTTGAAACTTTTACATATTTGTAGTGTAACCATGTTTTCTTGCAATAAATGAAACCAAAATAATATAGTTAATTGTAGGGTTATTTTTAAGAATTAGTAACAGGAAATAAAGGGCACAGTGCAAAAGAATGTATTCATGGAAGATTTATGTTTTAAAAAGTGTTCCTTTTTCTAATGGATTTTATGTTGTTTTTGTGAAAATTTGTTACCTGGACAATTTAGCCTGGAAAAAATGATGAATATTGCTTAGACAATTTATCCTGTAGATCAATTGTCTTTTGATACATTGTATCCAAGGAAATATCTTCTGGGACAAGTTGTTATGGTACAGAGTGTCATAGAACCATTTTGATGTATCTTTCCAGGACCAAGATGCATTACTTCAGGAACTACATAATGTTCGCTACTTTGATGTGTTCGAGTTCAATGCTGCCAAGAATTGTTGGGCATGTTTCATGTGTAATCATCCAGAGAAGTTAAATGAACTGATGCCAGATGGGAGTCCACTTATAGCTGTAAGTCCATGTTGTCTAGAGTTTAATGTTACTGTTTTCTTTCTTTTTATTTCAGTACAGTTTTATCCATTCCTCTTAGGATTTGAAGTCAGTCTTCATTATACACTTCTTCTTATCGTACTGAATAAATGTTGTCATTTTTGAAGCACAGAAGAGATGCTGAATTAGTATCTGTGTATCTCAGTTGCTTTTTCTCTCTGAGCAGCATCGATTGCTTCCATCACATTGACTAATCATTGCATTTGGAAGACACATAAACGTACATCTAAATAGTCATAAGTATTTGCATTCTTATCACACAGGATGGTAAGATTGTACTTCTCACTTCTTTCCAGTACTTTTCTTTTAATAGATATATTGTGACTACATTGATTTTTATAGTAGGCTGGTGTCCTTACTGAAAAGGATGAACATGTAAGGTTTCATTAGGTATTCAAAACTTTCTTCCATATGGACACATCATCTTTGCACAAAAACCTCCTCTGACAGATTTTATTCTCGTGTACTTCTAATTTGGTTATGATTACCAGGAGGCAGAGCATGTAGGTGAAGTTAGAATGTCTTATTTAGCGTCCGGTAAGTTGGACAGTGCATATAAAACCAAAATCTTCAATAACAAAACTATTGGTAATGCTGCATTGATATTGGTTAAATTTTGCAATTGAATTATTGCTCACATGAAGGTCCTAACCTTCTCTGTCTCTTCTTCTGTCCTACACTGCTTTATACCACACCGTAAGACTTATTCTGTTATATTATGGTGTGACGTTAGTCTGTCTCTCCATTTGTTACCAATTAGGTTTCGGCACAGTAAGTTCTGTTTGCCTGATATTTACAGTTATCAGACTTCTGGATTGCTTGCACTTGGGGTAAAGAAAAACCTTATCAATATCTGGGTAAAAAAGCTTAAAGTTCTAGGTCACTGTGACTGAAAGAAGGCAGATGGTTTCTGTACAGTAATTTTGAATTCTCCACAATCAACAGTTACCAAAGTTTGTGGATGGTTTGCACTTGGGGTAAGATGGAACCCTATCGATCAGGCTGAAAAGGTCAAAGGTTACTGTAAATAAAATATTATGAAAATGGATTCTGCACAATAACATTAGTTCTGCATGATATACCTCAACTAGACTTTGTGGATAGCTTGCATTTTGGGTAAGGAAGAAGCTTATTGACTTCAGAAGGTCAAAGGTTAAGGTCACCAACTGAAAGAAGGAATCTGGTTTCTGTACAATAAGAGTAGTTCTACATCACAGACTTGGCTGAAACTTTGTGGATGGCTTGCACATAAGATGAAGAAGAAGCCTATCAACTTTGGGATCAGAATGTCAAAGCTCAAGGACACTGACCGAATGAAGAAGAATGGTTTTTGTGCAGAAATTATAGTTTCTAGATGGAAGACAATTTTAGTGTTATATAATGTGTTTTTGCTTTGATATGAATGCATGCATCATTTAAAGAACAACTTTAAATAAAAGATAGAATACATGTACAGTAATTATAGGTATTTTTTATTTAACCAAGTTTAATTTTGACCATAAAATCTGACCTCCTGTACAGACTTGATATGAGAGACCACCTGTCTTGCATGGTCACTTATTGTTTGCAGAAGGGGTGGTCTCACAAGACAGGTTTTACTGTATTAATTCAATGGTAAACTTTCCATTATTAGGAACTATACATTGTGTATTGTGACAGGTTACTCGCAAGAGGTTTAACTGTGAATTGTTCATGTGAATGAGTTGTTTTAAGGATAGTGGACTGCATGCATTACAGGTGTACCTCAGATGTGGTGGTTAATTATTGATACATTGCATGAGACAGGTTGAATGATTTTCTACTCATGAGATTATCTTCATGGTCAGTTACCATAAGAAAGAATTGTCCTCCACCTACAAGTATTTTGGGAACATGTTAACTCAGATATGTCCACAAATATCATGTTATATTTGGTACATTGGAGTTTCGCAGAATTTTGGAGATGATTTTAGTACTCAGAAGCTAAAAAGATTCCTTGAAAAAAATTTTGACTGCTGAAGTATCAGTCCTTTCAAGGGGCTCTTGTTTTCAGTGTCTTCCTCATACCTGTTTTAGTCAGGCTTGTATAAGCTGATGGGAAGGCTTACCTGTATCAATTTTCTGGCAGTAGCATTCATTTTTGTACATTGCTTTTCTCGAGTGCAAGGTTTATCATGGAAATATCTTGCTGTAATTGTGTGGGCTATTGTCTGTTGGAGGGGGTTATAGTTACAGGCAGTTGTAGATGGTACATTGTCTATGGTCATTGTTATACATTGTGAATGGTCACTGTTATACCCACCCAGGCCAGTCAGGGTCACTTCATAGGTGTGTCCTTGGGAAAAGGATTTAGCTGTAATTTCCTCAGTGTGATGTAGCCAAAAATGTGTTAAAAGTTTGACTAAAACAAAACAAAAGCAAAAAACCAAATACAGACATTAATATACATTATACAGTGTGTATTGTCATTGTTAGGATTCATTGTTTATGCTTTGTATAAAATAATTTGACAAGTCATATATAGCATGGATACATTATAGCAAGGCACACACCTGAGACAGGGCTTTCCATGAATCCCTTGTTTCTTGAAATATTTCATATTTTGAATCTTGCGATTTTTAACATTGATTAAATGTATTTTCTTTTGTGTAGGGACAGCTGAAAGAGAAAAAGGGCAGATGGAAGTTCCTGAAAAGGTGGAAAACCAGATATTTTACTCTGTCAGGCTCGCATATTACCTGTAGCAAGAGTGACTCTGTAAGTACATTTACTTCAGTTATCAGTCTGTGATACACACCAGAGTATGAGTCACATAACAGTGTTGATTCAGGTTTTAGGGTCCATGCTGTTTGCTAGAATAATAATTATAAGAGACACCATAGACCCAGATTTTTGCATATATTGTGTGTTGGCAGATCAAGAGTTATTTACTGTGGTTATTTCACTATGGTTATTTCACTGTGGTTCTACAGAAAATTTTACAAAAATGCTGGAGTCAGTTCAGTGTATTATCTTTTTCTTGGAAAAATGCATGCCAGCACTCAGAACACTTATTTGGCTCAGTGTCTTCAGCTCCTTCACTGAAATGTTTGAGAATGCTATAGTTCATTTAATATAGGCACCTGTTGGACTAGGAGTGAAATCAAGCCTGGGAGTTTGATGCCGTGAAAGAATTGTTGACAAGTAAAGTAAAGGATAGGGATTTAAGATTGCTTTCAGTAACAAATGAGAATTAATAATTAATAATTAATGTCTTATTTGAAATGCATGTATGCACTGAGTATTGTAAATAATTCATGCAAAAACTCTTTCAGTAGTAAAGGGGAGCTGGGCTTGACTGATATAGGATTGGCTACATTGGAAACAGACATATTTATACAATGTGTAAAGTTCGCCAGAACTGTTATTGGTAGACCAATGGTTCTGTTTTAGGAGGATAAAGTACAGACATTTGTCTAAAATTATGGGCAGGACTTTGCCAAACAACTGATACAGATAGACATGTGTCAGGGCAAACAGGTCTGCAGATCTGGGTCTACACGTGATGAAGTTGGATGTACATTATACTGTTACAAATGCAATACTTTCATGATTCAGAAACATCATAATATTCTATATATTATTGCATGTAATACTGTTATATGGGGGTGTAGTGGGGTGGGACAATTGTAATGCTGTAAATATTCTAGTATGTGATATTGTTACAAGAGGGTGTAGTGTGGTTGGATTACTGTCATGCTGAATATATTCTGGTATGTGATATTGTTAGGGTGGGGTTAGATTATTTGATATTGTGATAATGTGCAGTTACTTTGTGATATTGTTATAAGGGGGTGCAGTGGGGTGGGATTACTACAAGGTATTGTTATAAGGGGGTGGGGTTGCGTGGGATTACTGTGTTGTTATTGTTATAAGAGGATGTAATGGAGTAAGATTACTGTGTATTACAGGAATTTAAATGTAAATAGGATCTCATTGTTAGCTACATGATTGCATCCAGCCAGTCCTGAATTACCAAAGATGAAATTGCTCTAGTAGTGAAAGTAATTGAGAACCTGTCTCGACTCATTGAAATTATTGTCTTAACCAAATTTAATTCCAGTTTCTCAATGTTCTGTTTTGAAAGTTGCATTTGGTTTTAAAAACAGATTGTGAGAAATTAATTTGCTGACAGATCTGGGTCTATGCTTTTGTTAGGACTGATCATTAGAACCATTAATATGGACATTTATCTACAGGCAAATTATGGCAGATAAATGTCTGTGTTATAGGCAGTTGGATCTCAAATATATCATAATCATTATTGCTGTGCTACTGTAACATGTATTACGGTGAAGTCTTTTTTATTTAGATTCCATTTATAACATCCAGCACACCAAATGCCTAAATTATTAACAACAGTGGGTACAGCAACTCCAGATGAAACCCATAGTATCATATTCAGGTGACACTCGTTACATGCCAATTCGATTTATGCACTTTCATCTTTAAGTCATTATAATGGAGAAATAACATTAAATTTGCACCACTGTACTTACTTCTAAGCCATCACTGGCATCATGTGTATATGACTTGTGTCCAGCTCACATTTGTATTATATGTATTAATTTGTTTGAAAATTACACATACATAATCATTATTTGAAACTTAGAGGTATAATAAGTTTAATGTACAACTATCCTCATCTTAGCTTGCCAAGATTCAGAAAACCCTATCTACACCTTGGTGGATCTAACAGCTATATTGGTGCTTTGTCCTAGCGACATCTCTTGGATTTCATGCATCGCCTCCCTTAGTATACAATACCAACTAACCAATAGTGATTGCATTGTACATCTGCCAAAAACGGGGGTTGCAGTTGGCCTAAAAAGGATACTTTGTTAGTTTAACATCGAAAGTATGACTACGTACCTGAGGAAAGCCATTACAGGTGTATTTGAGTGAAAGGTATTTGTGCAAACACGGACTGACACTGGAAAATTGCTTATTTATCAGTCCATTCATGTTGTTGGCTCCCCTTGCCTTGATCACGTAGGAACAGTGTTCAAATGTGATAAACTTAATTTTGATTGGATGCGGTGGCTTGCTGCCGCATCCAATGAAATTCACAGACCTGAAGCACAGAAATGTCTGCTCGATATGCCAAGGTGTAGATAGGGTTATCAGAACCTTGGCTAGCGAAGATGATGTATCCCATGGGAAAATTACTTTCGATTTACACCAGTTTCGATTTACATCATAACCTCAGGAATGCATGTATGGCATAAATTGAGCATCACCAGCAGTGTAAAAATGACAACTACTGAGTATAAACCAGTACAGCAGAACATCTTTTAATGGAACTTTGTGCCCTTGGCATAAATTTTATTCTGTGTCCTCTTTTATTGTCATTTTGACTAATATTTGCTACTACCAGGTTCCTTTTGTATTGGTTTACCATGTGTCAGTGTCGTTTTACTAATATTTGCTTCTGCCAGGTTCCTTTTGTATTGGTTTACCATGTGGCAGTGTCGTTTTACTAATATTTGCTACTGCCAGGTTCCTTTTGTATTGGTTTACCATGTGTCAGTCTCATTTTACTAATATATGTTACTGCCAGATCTCCTTGGCATATGTTTAGCATTAGTCATTGTCATTTTTACAATTATATGTTACTGCCAAGTCCGTTTGGCATTGGAGTACCATCTGTCATGGATCATTTAAGTGACTTGGTATGCAGGGTGTGTTTAATAATTTAAGTGACTTGGCATGCAGGGTATGTTTAATAATTTAAGTGACTTATAACAAGTCCACAGGATATGTTTAATAATTTAAGTGAGTTGGTATGCAGGGTAGGTTTAATAATTTAAATGACTTGGTATGCAGGGTATGTTTAATAATTTAAGTGTCTTGGTATGCAGGGTATGTTTGATAATTTAGGTGACATAGTATGCAGGGTATGTTGATAATTTAAGTGACTGTATGCAGGGTATGTTTGATAATTTAGGTGACATAGTATGCAGGGTATGTTGATAATTTAAGTGTCTTGGTATGCAGGGTATGTTTGATAATTTAAGTGACTGTATGCAGGGTATGTTGATAATTTAAGTGACATAGTATGCAGGGTATGTTGATAATTTAAGTGTCTTGTATGCAGGGTATGTTGATAATTTAAGTGACTGTATGCAGGGTATGTTGATAATTTAAGTGACTGTATGCAGGGTATGTTGATAATTTAAGTGACTGTATGCAGGGTATGTTGATAATTTAAGTGACTGTATGCAGGGTATGTTGATAATTTAAGTGACTGTATGCAGGGTATGTTGATAATTTAAGTGACTGTATGCAGGGTATGTTGATAATTTAAGTGACTGTATGCAGGGTATGTTGATAATTTAAGTGACTGTATGCAGGGTATGTTGATAATTTAAGTGACTGTATGCAGGGTATGTTTATTCAAATGTCTCATGCTCTGAATGACAGTTTCTTCTTCAGATACATTCCCCAGTCACATGACATTAGGAATATTAGCCTGCTACTGCACAAATCCAGCCCTACTAAAAGACAAAAATCATCTTTTTCTGTCTATTTCAATTGACAAAGGACAATAATTCTTGTCCATTACCTCCCCTTGGCACTGCTAGGTGTCACAAGCTTTTAGCTTCGCTGCTGTACTGGATAATATTGTCCGGTTTATCCTCCAACAATCCAAGCCATTTTTGCATTCTAATTGACTCATCCAATGTTTCTTTTGGATTTCTTGTGTTGATTAATCAATCTGCTGCAGGTTGTATACATTCTTTTTGCAACTTCTGCCAAATTTGAGTGATTTTGTCACCTTTAGGGACTTTGTCCTTTTAAGACCATGAAATGAAAGCTGTCGTCAGTGCCTTTAACTTATGAAAAGATCGTCTCTGAGGCAAAAATGGTCCTCATTAGGTCTGACAACTAAGTTGGTGCAACAACCTCCATATCAGTGTAGAAATCAGACACATTCTTGGCAGACTAAATGACTTGGCCGGCACTCTATCCAGAGGAGGTCAAGTCAATTCGAGTCAAGTCATTCACAAAGAATGGTCACTCCATTGATCAGTCATCCTTTGGATTTGCACACTTTGGGGGTGTCTGATGATAGACCTCTTTGCGACGAGGGGGAATCACAAGTTACCCACCTCTCTCCAGTTCCAGATCCAAAAGCTTCGGCTGTGGATGCACAATCATTTAGGAGGGGTTGAGGGCATTTGCCTTTGCTCGCACAATGCTGTGACCAAAAATAATCCAGAAGTTATGGGCTCAGAATGGTAAGATGATTCTGACAACCCCTCTCAGATGGGACAAGTCCTGGGTCACCAGTCTACTCATTCTGTTGATAAATATGCCCAGGAAGATTCCAGCCAACCCAAATCTTCTCCATCAACCACAGTCAGGGGTGGTCCTTCGCTGCCTAGACTGTCTTCATCTACACGGTCAGCTCTTATCAGGACAGACTTGCAAGACAAACAATTCAAACGTTTGATAGTGGAGAGAATCTCAAGAGCAAGAAGGCCCTCCACTCTGAGGGCTTACGAGGGAAAGTGGCGTGTTTTCAGGGACTGGTGCCATACTAACAACATTGTCCCTCTGCATGCCTCAGTCCTTCAGCTAGCTGACATTTTTCTCAGGGTCTTTGAGCAGAAACATTTGGCTCCAATCTCTATCAAAGGCATGGGGCCCCGAGTGGCCTAGTGGTCAAAAGCGATCACCATTCTAGATTACTGCCATCTCACTTCTGTCTGCGTGGGTTCGAGTCTCAGGCTCGGCTAACGTGGGTATGTGAGAAAGCTTGCCAGTAGCTTCTCATGGGTCGTTGGTTCTTCCTGGGGTTTTCCCGGGTTCTTTCTCCACCAGATACACTGGCCACCATGTATAACCTATCTTGTGCTGAAAAATGTCGTTAAACCCTACAACAACAACTATCAAAGGCTACCACCCCATGATATTGAACACATTCCAGCATCATGGCAGACATGATTTTGGGCAGGATATAGAACTATCAGATCTTTTAGACCTTTTTGGTCTCAATAGATCAATATCCCTCACCTTGTTTCTATATGGAACCAATCCTGGGTTTTAACATGGCTCAATTGGAATCCATTCGAACCTCTAGCCCCCCCCACTTTTTGCTAAAGTCACTATCATACAAGTCATGTTTCCTGATAGCTTTAGCTTCTGCATGCAGGATAAGCAAGCTACATGACCTTAATGTCAACCTGAACTCTCTTCAGTGCAGATCAGTGGGTACTGTGGTTCCCTTGACACAACAGGCTTTGTAGCCCAAAATAGGTTACCATCTGTCAGTAAGCAATGAGTCATCACTTGCTCTCTCTTTTCCATAAACAGGTCGAGAAAAGCAACCATGCAAGATCCAGTTCACGTTCTTAAGCACTACTTGAAATGCACCGAGACAAGTCATGTCACTCACAAATACATATTCATTCCGGTGTGAGCAGGAACACAGGATATCACCCCTCAAGCCCTTGCTTCATGGTTGAAGTGGGTTGTATGCTTGGTGTACTCTGATGTCTCACCAGATCAGACTCACCTCGCAAAGATTATTGCTCAGAAGCTTCAACCATCTCAATGAGCCTTGTCTTCAAATGCAGCGTTTTGATCTAAGATAGAAGCTGTTGGCTGGCGTGCAGAGTCAACCTTCTTGACCCTTCGTCTCGGAGATTTAGCATCGCAGAGGCAAACCCTTAATCTGGTAGGTCCAGTGGCAGCAGCACAGATGGCCACCAGCCCAAATAGATTAGTCAACACAGCCTATTAGCTTTGCTGGATTCACCAGTAAAATTTTGTAGGTAAGATGATCTCAACATTCATCTTCTTAACTGCAAGTTAGGGTGAAGTGACCCCAGGCTGTGTTGCTTATATAATTTGGAGAACGGGTTATCATTCACATTATAATCCAGCTATTTTTCCGTAGAAGAATACCCATGGTAGAGGGTGGATTCTCAACATCCCCTCCTTTTACTTATTATCCTAACGTAACGTGATTGAGGAACAAAGGAGAAAGCAAATTTTCAAGTAAATTATGTTTCTCTGAGAATACTTAACCAATCACATTAATTAAAACCCTCCCAACCACTCCACTATGCAAGCATTCATGTTAGTATCTTGCTCAACTAAAAGCTAGCAACACCTGGCAGTGCCAAGTGGAGGTAATGGTCAAGAGTTATTGCCCTTTATCTATTGAACTTGACAGAAAAATACGATTTTCATGTTTTAGTAAGGCTGAATTCTTGACGTAGCAGGCTAATTATCCTAACAAAATGTGACTGGGTAAGTATTCTCGAAGAAACATAATTTACTTAAAAATTTGCTTTCTGATATAGATTTTCTCAATTCTTTATAAGCAATTTAATTTTGATTCCACATTTATCAATACAAAAGAGGTGGAAACAGTATCAGAATTAACAGAGTTTCATCATAATTTTTTTTTCAATATGAGGAATATCTGCTTCACTTTTTCACTGTCGAGAAAATAGAATGGTTTTGTGGGTTTGGTTTCGAAATTTGTGAAACAAATAATTTTTGCTAATATAAATGGTAAAAGTATACATTGTTTTCATGGACTAAACATATGCTAATGACAGTTTTACAGCTGACATGTAGATAGATCCTGTCCATATTTGAAGTAGTTACAGACAGAATGGGTGTATATATCACAGCTGTCATGTGACCAATGGCATATATATCACAGCTGTCATGTGACCAATGGCATATATATCACAGCTGTCATGTGACCAATGGGTATATATATCACAGCTGTCATGTGACCAATGGCATATATATCACAGCTGCCATGTGACCAATGGGTATATATATCACAGCTGTCATGTGACCAATGGGTATATATATATCACAGCTGTCATGTGACCAATAATCCACTTCATGGCTGTTTTACTACCAGTTGAGACGATGTAGATAGATCCTGACCACATTTCCCGTAGTTCCTGACAGAATGGGTGTGGATATGATAGTTTCCATGTGACCAATAATTCATCAATTACTTTTTCCCTAATTCATTCAATAAACTTTATTGAAAATAACACTGAATATATAAAATTAAACTTTAAGCACCTCTGATTACACATTTCGAATGTTTATTATAGAGAAAAGAGTCACTCCCAGTAAGCCAGATTCAGAGTGTTAAAGCTGTGAGGAAAGGCATCCGTGATATTCCTAAAGCATTTGAGATTTTCACTGCTGACCAGAATTATGTATTCAAGGCCAAAGGTCAACAGAACATTGAATCATGGGTACAGTGCATACATTTAGCTGTTGCTAAGTCACAAAGGAGGCAGATGGGGGAAGAAGATCCATTAGAAAATATCATGCTGGAGAGACCAAGACTACAGATGAAGGACACAAAATTGTAGTTATGTTGCCATGGTAACAGATGATTGAGATCATTGTTACCATGACAACAGTTGTAGCTAGATAAATATTATTTTCATACATAGGATTTTAAGTTAGAAGATTCATGTTACTTCATTTTGCCCTTTGAATTTTAAATTTAAAAAAAAAAATGCTGAAAACTTTGCAGCTGAAATGCTTGAAAGACATAAATTTAAGGTTTTTTATAATATGTAAACTTTTTTCAAATTCTGTTACATCTATTCTAATGTTTAAATGCTATAAATTAAATGAAAATATTATTTTTAAACATGTAAATAGCATTAGTCCATTTATCATATTTTTAAAAATAAAATTCTTTATGATCTAATGTTTCTTAAATCGCTTATTACCATTCTTTTGTTTCAAACTTGCAACATTCCATCAACTTATTCTCTAGCATGCAGTATTTCCAATTTTTTTAATAAAATTTTGAAATTATTTGCTAATGTTGCAAGAAATAAAGAAATTAAAACTATAAACTGTCCTGATTGTAGAGATAATTAGGATTTATGTTTTAATGCTGTTACAGATAAGCAGATTTTTTCTTTCATCTGTTAGTGTATACCTTTCATTAATCCTTGTATGTTAGTGTATACCTTTCATTAATCCTTGTATGATTTTCATATATTTTTTTCTTGTTTCATCTTCATTTATGTTAACCAGTCATAATACATTAGGAGCATGTCCACTGCCTCACAAATCTGGCCCTCCATGGCTTGTTTTTCCTTTGTAGCCAGTACTGATCTGGCGTGGTGATCCATCTGGAACAGTGTTGGATATACTTATAACACCTGCACAACCCAGTATTGGCTATGGTACTCTTTCCCAAAATAGTCAGTGCAGGACTTTGACACCAGACATCAACCATTTGCAGACCACACCAGCTCCAACACAACTGTTTTCCAGGTATACCGAATTCCATCTTTAAGATGTAGATAGTGACTGACATCCTGATGTATCCATTCTAGCCCAATCTCAGACTTGAGTACCTTTTACATCTGGCACAGAAATCTGTGAATATTTTCCTGCCACTGGATCCCCTTAAATGTTGCAGACTGGGCCAGACAGGTACATCACTGGTACCAGTTCTGGCTGAACATGGTACTGGCAACAGTGGCAGCCCATCTCCAGAAGCTCAGTATCAGTCTTGGACCATTGATGATATACACAGTGATTGTCTGGATGCCTTGTGCCAACATGGCCAGACCCCCAGCCTTGTTCACTGTCCCACTCAACCTCCTTTGCCAGATCATTCATCACATCAGTTGGAGGAAGCCTCTTCATATCCCACTCTTCGGTGTTGGAATATTCATGCTTACAATTGACATCTCCCATTTTCAATTTGAGGATGTTTAGAGAAAATTCAGCCTTTCATGAATCAGTCGAAGAGGTTTTCCAGCTTCTGCCACCAGTGTTGTCTACCTGCAACTACTTGATCACCGGCTACTTACGTTCTTGCATCCATCAATCTATTAATGAAGGTAAACCAGCCATTATTCAAACAGCTTCCCCAGTCTGGTTCATTTGCTGATGTTTTACATGTAGTTTTAGGACCCAAATGTCAATATGCCTTTTTCCTCACTGATGACTCCCATTAAATTTGAATCCAGCTTTCTTCAAGTCATACACATATACAAGTTTTGCACACTGATGTCCCCCAGCTGTCAGACAGTGCAGATATGTTGAGAATTTTTATACTTACAGGGTCCAAATCTAATAGTTTTTCATCAGCATTTGAAGCATCTTACTTCTAACAGTATTTCATCAGCATTTGAACCATCGGACATGTAAATGTGCAAAAACAGGAGTTTCAAGTGACTATTTTGAACTTTTGTCCCATTTCAGCAAATGGGAGAACCTCATTTGGCTTATGGCAGGCAGCCCATTTCAGATCAACTGCTGGAAACTAAAATCCACAGACACCAGCACAACAAGCTAGATTGCTCACTTTCCACCCTTTTTTCAAGAAGTCAGCAGCGTTTGGCCCCCATCATTAGTGATCATGATACATCAGCCTCGTGGACATGAAGGTCAAAATGAATGCCTTATATTGTGACTTGAGATGCTGTCAGAAAAGGGTGTTCTTATTCTATGTGGCAACGTTACTGTTGTCCTTTATGCCAAGTCACCAGACCTATGCCTTCTGGTTCACATTTTTACAGGTGGTAACGTCATCAACAAAAATAGATCCAAGTTTGCTGTGTCCAGGGCAGTCTCATTGTCCTAGCAGACTGTGTTTTGACAGAAATCAGTCAGTAGAGTGTCTGCCTCTATGTCTTCAGTTGAATCTGCACCTGTTAGGGTTGAATCCCCTTAGAACTATGTGCCATCAGCTGGAATGCATAGGTCCCAAGTTTCATCTCTCTAGCCCCCGACCCAAAAGCCTGGCAAATCAATGCTCTTCCATGAACAATCTTGATACTTACACTCTTCAACCAACCCTCTGATTCCCAAAGTCTTGCAGAAGGCTTGGAATCAGATTGCCTTGCAACAATTCTCTTAATATATTGTGCTGTGATAATATATTTGTTGTTTTTGTTGTGGACTGAGCACCATTTTTCAGAACATGATAGGCTATACATGATGCCAGTATATCAGGTAGAGGAAGTACCGGAGAAAACCCCAGGAAAAACTATTGATCCAAGTGAAGCTACTGGCAAGCTTTCTCAAATACCCATTTTGGCAGAGCCCAAGACTTGAACCCAGGCATACAGAGGTGAGATGTCAGTGATCTGTAAAGGCAAGCACCTTAGACCACATGGCCACCCAACGCCCCCTAATGTATTTGAAGAAACCAAATTTGGTGGAATATATGTTTGGTAATTTGCCCCAGTCATGATATGTCCACATCCTCCCAGGCCCTGTACACAGTTACATTTCTGGAAGAGCATGCACATCTGCTCCAGTAGTAACTGATGAATCAATATGATTCAGCACCAAGCCCTCTATTAAAAGGGGAGACCACTCTTGTTGGACTTTCATCTTGGAACTTCTATTGGGCCAGAATTGCAAGGTAGTGTCTGTATTCCAATTGTGTTAGGATTAGGTAAGTATTATTAAAGAAATATATTTTAGTAAAATAAAATTGGATTTGTGAAATTTTAAGCAGTCTGAAAGATTATAGAAATTTTACTGTAAATGCCGATGTTTATCACTGTTGACTTTCTTTTGGAAAATTATATAATTTATAAGTTGTCGTATATGGGCAGCTATTTTTAAGTATAATTTGAATATCTAGTTTTTTATTCCTTCTAGTTTATTACCATTATATTGCATTTATTTTGTGATTTTTTTAAAATATTTTTTTAAGTATTGTAAGGTATATCTGGTTGTGGGATGATGACTTTTTCTTCAAAAGTGGGTGGTAAAACAAGAAAGATGGGATAAGGAGAAAAAAATAAATGCAGCCCAGACTTTGATTTGTGTAAGCTCTATTATAATACAGAACTTTGACAATCCAAAAACTCGTATCTATTCAATGGATTTTTGAAAATACTATTTTGGAAAAATCAAAAGTCAGGGTGTGATGCATATCCGTCATCTGCTCATTTTTTTTTTAGAGCAAATGTCATTTACCATATATACTTACTTACAAGTCTGGTCCAGATTAAAACTGCACAGACCCAGATTTACCATCAGATAACAAACTGGCAGATGTTGATCTATACAGTTTGTTAGGAGCAATCAAAAGAACAAGCAACATATATGCCAGCAGATCAGGGTCTATCTTGTTTATAGTTGGACTTGACTTACACGGGAGTTTGGTTATGCTTAGATTTATTGCCATTAAATGAAATTATTATTTTATATTTTATGATTAAAAATGTTTGGTACTAGTTAATTTTGTAATTTTGTAATTTTTTCACTTCATTTGCATGTATTTTGCTTTGTGGTTTGTGAAGTTTACTTGTAATTAAAATGTGCAATAATATTGTATACCCATATGTGATATTGATGTACAGGTAGAAATGGGCAAATGAAATGTAGTTTGGAATTAATTGGATGAAGCTGTAGGTGGATAATTGCAGAGTTTTTACTGGATAATTTTTGAGTATTTGGTGGAGCAGGTAAACTGGAAGGCGTTGTTTAACGCAGTTTAACAACCAAGTTAAAAAAATTTTGATGAAAGAACAAAAGTTGACTTGGAGATTATTAAACCGTTTAGCCCCTAAGTTTAATTAACAATATTTGCTAATGGCAGAATAATGTTTCCAGCTCAGCTCAAAATGATGTCACTATTACAATCTTACCTCTTGATTATGATGTCACTATTACATTCTTACATCATCATTATGATGTAACTATTACATTAATGCATCATCATTATGATGTCACTATTACATTAATGCATCGTTATGATGTCACCATTACATTCTTACATCATCATTATGATGTAACTATTACATTATGACATCATCATTATGATGTAACTATTACATTGGATCTTCATTATGATGTCACTATTACATTATTGCATCATCATTATGATGTTGCTTTTTACCTGATTGCATCATAATGGTCTGAATCATGGAAGAGATTGCATATAAGATGATATGATGGCAACTTTATTACTGTTTTCAGAATATATACAAATGTGCAACCAAGTAACGAAGTGTTTACAAAGAGCTTGCAATGATTGAAGATATATGGCCTACTTTAAAAGAAGCTTCATTCATTTGATGAGTCACTATTCTAATTTGCTGTTAATAAACATTTCAAAGACAAAAATTTCTTCAGTAGCTTACACTTTTCATATGTATTTTTATATACCCACCACAAGACATTGCATATTAAGCTGTGATGTTATCCATCCATCATGCTGTTACCATTTTCTTTCTGCACAGTAACTCATTCTTCACTACCTGCAGCTAACCAAACATTGTGGATTTCAGGGTCAAAAGTTGAAAGGGCAAGGTCACTGTGACAAAGTAGAAAACTGGTTCTGGCACTATAACATTAGTGTTACTCACAGACTGGGACCATACATTGTGGACTTGCACATGGGGTAAGGAGGAAGCCTTTTGATTTGTGGTTCAAAAGCTCAAATGCTTTGTGATTGAATGAATAAAATTGCTTCTGCACAAAAGCATTAGTTCTATATCATGCCGCAAACAAACTTTATGGGTATTTTGCACTTGGGGCAATGAAGAAGCCTAGAAATTGTGTGGTTAAAGGTCAAGGTTACTGTGATCGAAAGAAGAAATCACAAACTATACCAAACTTTGTAGATCACTTGCACATGGTACACGGAAAAACCTGTTGATTTTGGGGTCCTACAGTCAATGTCAATTACTGCAGGAAGATTGGTTTCTGAATTAAAACATTAGTTCTGCATCATAGTCATTGAGTCCCACTTTGTGGATGGCGTGCACTTTGGGTAAAGAAGCCTACTGATTTTGGTGTCAAAGGTCATGGTCATAATGACTGAAAGAAAAATGGTTTCTCCAAAAATATTTTGGTTTTTGATCATGTACCTTCATCAAACTTTGTGTATGGGTTACATTTTATGTAAGAAAAAACCCTTTTGATTTTGGGATCAAAAGGTCGAATATCAGTCATTGATTGACCAAAATATATGGAGGGCTTGCACTTAATATATGGAAGAGGTCATTTTATTTTGGGGCCCAAGAAGGTTAAAGGTCAGGGTCATTGTGATTCAAAGAAAATGGGTTTTGCAAAATAACTTTTGTTCTATAGTAAGTTCTTTGAACAAACTTTGTGGATAGCTTGCAAATAAGGTATTAAAGGAATTATTGATCCTGAGGGTATAAAGGTCATAGGTCATGATAGTGATAACTGGTAAATAATCTCGAGAGTCAACCATGCCCTATTGGTGTGTAAATAAAGTACAGTTTAACACGAGGTGGGCGTATAAGATTCCACTTGTGGTACTGTTGTATGAAAGACAAAGCTATGAACTTGACCACAATATATTGGAGGTATTTGTAATACTCATTTAGCTGTAGTTTTAAAGATGATGTGTAACTGGGTGTCATTTCGTATACTTTCTTTGTTAAGGTCCTTACTTTAGAACTGATGTTTGACTTATTAAAATGCAACAAAATACACAAACCTACCTAAAATCATTTTTTTTTAGCTTGCCTGGCCATAAGGCCAAGTGAGCTTATGGTTTAGCCCTGTGTCTGGCATGTGTCATCCATTCACAATACTATTTTCAGCTTCTCAAAAACTGCTGGGCCAATTTCAGTCAAATTTGGTAAGAATGTTTCTCAGGATATACACTACTAAAATTATGATTCCGATGTCGCTCCTACCAATGATAGGCTTCGATAGTAACCAGAATTAAGTATGGGGTGGCTGTCCTGGCAGTGATAGGCTTCTATAGGAACCAAAATGGAAACCTATTTTTGACTTTTTTGTCCAGAATGGTTGAGTCTATTTTGATCTACTTAAATATTTTCTTATGATATGCTCTGTCAAATTTATGTCTGGAGAGGCTCACCTAGCAACACTGTAGCTTACATAGCAACCATATGGAAAATTTATTTTAAACTTCTCAAGAATGGCTTAGCCAATTTTTTTTTACATTATATATTTCATGGTTACATTTATTAGGAAGGGTTTATCTTGTAGATGTTTTGTGCAGTTCATCATTTTTAAATTTTTGAAATTTGCCTTTAGTTGGCAGCATATTGCCACAGTTGTGCTAAGGTGCCATAAAACACTATTACATAAAACATTTAAGAAAGGTTGAACTGATTTTATTAAATCTTGGTAGAAATATTTGTTTGTGCACATTTTATGAAAATTTAGTCTAGGGTGGCTACCCTAGCAATGGTCTGGTTTCATTATCAACCACTGGAAAGCCTGTTTTGAACTTCTCTTAAATGGAGATGAAAGACAAGTATTTATTGTCAATTCAAGCAGCTTTTTTATTATATTCTTCCAAGAAAAGTCTTTGACTTTCTAAAAGAAATATGATTGTATTACCAACTTTCGGCAAAAGTATGATTTATATTTTAAAAAATTTGGTCCAGTATTTTAAAGACTTTACCCATTTAACCTTTTTGTTTTCGTTTATATTTTTTAAAGAACTTGGCATCTTTTACCTTGTAAGAGAAAATATTTACTTTTATTTGGTGTTTTTTATCTTCCTGATTTTAGCAATTTATATTTTGACAAACATTTTGAGATCTGTACATTTTCTTTGGAGGGACTAGATATTTACATTTATTTGGAAGGGATTATCTTCCTTAAGTGTTTACCAATCTTCCCCTTTATACTTTCGAACAAAATTTATAACTGGTAGAAGGCAACTGCCTTGGGATGCTGAATGTTGCGGGTTCGAACCCCGGCTGAGTCATACCAGAGACTTATAAAATTGGTACTTACAGCTGCCTTGCTAGGTGCTCAGCATTAAGAGGTTAGTGTTAGGACTGGTTGGCTTGGTGTCAGGATAATGTGACTGGGTAGGACATAATGATAGATGTCTGCGGCATGATGCCCTAGTGCTAAACATCACTATAAACTGTCACACTGCAGACATCGTAGCGATATGACTGACAAATTGTTGAAGCTAATTTAAAAATCCAAATCACACACATGCATAACTGGTTGTACTGTGCTGATGGGCCATTCAATCCTACAAATCCATATTTGCATGTATCTATAATGGCCAAACAAATTGTAATGAGGTGGGAATATTTCGTACAATAATCTGTGTCAAAATGCCCCTAGCAGCGGTGTGGCTTCCTTAGCAGGTGGGTAAAACTTTTTGACTTCTTCAGTTGAACAGTGAAGACAGTTTTAATAAAACTTCGCAGAAATGTTTGGTAGGACATGATCTATCAAATTTTTGTTTAGTTTGACTCCTATAACAATGTTAGAAACCAGAGAGAAAAGCTGTTGTTTTACTTCTTCTATAGAATGGCAGTCATTCTCAATCAAACATATTAGGAGTGTTTCTTAGAACATAATTATGGCTGATGCAGCTGTCTTAGAAATGGCATGGCTTTCATAGCCTGATGTGGCTGTCTTAGAAATGGCATGGCTTTCATAGCCTGATGTGGCTGGCTTAGAAATGGCATTGCTTTCATAGCCTGCTATAGCTCTTAGAAATGGCATGGTTTTCATAGCCTGATGTGGCTCTTAGAAATGGTATGGCTTTCATAGCCTGATGTGGCTGTCTTAGAAATGGCATGGCTTTCATAGCTTGATGTGGCTCTTGCAAATGGCATTGCTTTAATAGCCTGCTATAGCGCTTAGAAATAGCATGGCTTTCTTAGACTGATGTGGCTCTTAGAAATGGCATGGTTTTCATAGCCTGATGTGGCTCTTAGAAATGGCATGGCTTTCATAGCCTGATGTGGCTGTCTTAGAAATGGTATGGCTTTCATAGCCTGATGTGGCTGTCTTAGAAATGGTATGGCTTTCATAACCTGATGTGGCTGTCTTAGAAATGGCATGGCTTTCATAGCCTGATGTGGCTGTCTTAGAAATGGCATGGCTTTCATAGCCTGATGTGGCTGTCTTAGAAATGGTATGGCTTTCATAACCTGATGTGGCTGTCTTAGAAATGGCATGGCTTTCATAGCCTGCTATAGCTCTTAGAAATGGCATGGCTTTCATAGCCTGATGTGGCTGTCTTAGAAATGGCATGGTTTTCACAGCCTGATGTGGCTCTTAGAAATGGCATGGCTTTCATAGCCTGATGTGGCTGTTTGAAATGGCATGGTTTTCACAGCCTGATGTGACTCTTAGAAATGGCATGGCTTTCTCAGCCTGATGTGGCTGTTTGAAATGGCATTGTTTTCATAGCGTGATGTGGCTGTTACAAATGGCATGGTTTTCATAGCCTGATGTGACTGTTTGAAATGGCATTGTTTTCATAGCGTGATGTGGCTGTTACAAATGGCATGGTTTTCATAGTCTGATGTGGCACTTAGAAATGTCATGACATTCATAGTCTGTGGTGGTTCTCATAGAAGTGGCATGGCTTTCATAGCATACATCTGGAAAGTAAAATTTTTTACGACTTCTACAGAACATCCTTGCAATTTGATCAAACTTCTATTGAATGTCTCATATGACAGACTATGTCGAAGTTGTGTGTGTGGTGGCTTCCCTAGCAGTGGTGTGGTTTCCATAGTGGCTGAGTGGAACAGCTACAAGCAAACATATGACTAAATGTTACTAATATATACAAAAGACTTGTCGAACAACTTTCTCTTCAAAACAACCTTACTATATCAAACGAGATGTAATAGTTGGATTCCTAGCATGTTCATGCAAAAGATGCCACTGCACTGTCTTGTCCAGCAGAAGCTACTGAAAGTAGAAACACAGTTAAATAACATGTAAAATAACACCAGTTGCTACCAAATAGCTGGTAAATATTCTGACATGGGCATTTTCGATCCAAGACACCTGCCTTGTTACTAGTTGACCCATTGGATCAGTGAATGCCAGTGAGAAATATGTCCTTGTGCCTCTTGTTTTGTATTATAGGATAGTTTTGACTCTGTGTAAAAAAATACCACGTTTTTTTTTTTTCAAAATGTGAAATACTCTGTCATTTCACCAGCAGTCATCCTCAACAATGCTGTTAATTCTCATCCAAACAAAAAATTGAGGTTGCAGAAATTAATCCCTTTACCATTCAGAGTATAAAATTTTGTGCTACAGTCAAAATGTGACATTAAAAATTTTTACCGTCTCAAAATCTCATGCCCACTGCATCATATGTTTGTCCTTTTATAATTTTCATTTTGATTGGTTGATTCTGATGTTTCAAGTCAAACCCAACCTCAAAAGTTTTAAGATCCCCAGGTCAGATAAACATCAGTAAAGGTTACCATATATATTCACTTCTATGTCAAGTCAGCTACAGACTGCACATACCCATTTTGTGCCAGCAGATATGAGTCTCTGCTGTTTCTTAGGAGTAATCAGTAGAACAAACAACATGGACCCTAATCTGCTTGTGCATCATGCAATAGCAAATCATGGTCTATGATGTTTGCAGTTGGACTTGACTTATAAATGAGTATATACATTACTTAAAGGCCTTATTTTGTTTCATAGTAAATGACAACACATTACCATCCAAAACTGCCATTACTGATTCATCTAATTCCTTGCCCAAAAATAATTCATCCAATATCATTGACTGGTTCCAGATCATTATATATCATGCATATAATGAACAACATAAATTTGAATTGTGTAGCATATATATTTAAGAATATAGCTGTTTATTTTACAAAATTCATGAAGTCATAAAGATTGAAAATCAATTACAGCATGAACAGCTGTAGCAGAGCAAAATCAATTTCAATATGAACAGCTGTAGCAAAACAAAATCAATTAAAGTATGAATAAGTGCAGCAAAACAAAATCAATTGCAGTATGAGCAGCTGTATTGAAGCAAAGCAATTACAGCATAAACATGTGTAGCAGAACAAAATCAATTACAGTATGAACAGCCATAGCAAAGCAGAAGGTGCTTGTGCATCATGGGTAATCGATTTTAAAGCTTCTTGTCTTCATGAATTCTATAAAATAAGAAGTTCAGTTCATATAATTACAAATAATTATAAACAAATTAATGAATCTCAAGAAATAAATTGCAGAAATTTCAACCATTATTGACAAATATTGTCAAAGAACTTGTGAGAATGTAAGTAATTCCTTTCTGGTGTTATGAACCATAGTACTTGCCAACCACTATGACAGTTTGTATCCTGCCTTCCGATTTCAAAAATGAAAAAAGGCAAGGATATAAAAAAAAAGTTGCTCAAACCTTAGTCATTTCATTCATTAATTTATAATTTATAAGCCAATTTCATGTTTCAAACAAATCAGAAGTTTTCAGTGTAAATGATGGCTTTGGTCATTGTCATTTTTCAGTTTGTGGTAAAGTCCATTTTCTGTAAAGGCATGCATCTTTGGACTACAGATACACATAAGGATAAAACTGCATCATCTGCATCCAGAATTTTTAATTTCTAGTTCAAACATTTCCAAAAAAGTTAATAAAAATGGAAATTGAAGAATTTGAATTAAATTTGAAAATATGCTCAGTAATCAGTTTGAAGAATTGTAACTTTGTTATGCAAATATATCAAAATGGATGCAAGTACAGAAAGTCCTAATTGGTTTGAGTTGAGGAGACGATGACAGTGTTAGGAACCTTCTGATGACAGTTAGGTTAGAAATGATGAAATAATAAATAAAATTAATACATTTTGTGGGTTTTTTTCATCCTTCAGGCCTTTATTTTTGAAATCAGAAAGTGGATGGCAATAGCTACAGAAACATTACTTTTGCATAACATGATGTGATTTGAATCAATCTAAACACTTCTTACAAGGGCTTGATAAAATTTTTAATTATTTTATATTTTGTATTCATCTTGAATCTTGACCACAATCTATCAATTAATTTCCATGATTTAAATTGTAATTGCTGGTGTCTGTGTGTCAAACAGAGCAAAGGATTTATTTTGTAATTGTTGATATATGTGTGTCAAAGTTTATGGGATTTTGAGAATGATATAAAGAAGAGATTTAGATTTTGAGGCTTCGTTATTTGCAACTACTAAAGCAATATCACGAGGAATAACCCATGTATGCAATTTATATGATGTTAGAGTTACCTCCCCCTAGAAAATCAGTTGCCCACCACTATGATGTCTGAAATACTGTATATAAGCATTCTCAATACACGAGGAAATGCAGGCAAATGGGTAGGATTTTCATTTACAAATGCCCTTCTCGTTTTCTTTTGTATATATATATGTTGGTCTACTTTGCCACAAACTAGCCATGTTCAAAAGCATTTTAAATGTATTATACAGCATTTTGTGAACCTTATGTAAATAAGCACTTAATTTAGTTTCAAACATTATTCATTCAGCATCTCATATTTATTTCCTATTATTTTTTTATCTTGTTATTCATCTATGATGAAATGTAACTGCGTGTTCAATAGACCATGAAGATTACA
Source organism: Megalonaias nervosa (assembly GCA_016617855.1). Classification (NCBI taxonomy): domain Eukaryota; kingdom Metazoa; phylum Mollusca; class Bivalvia; order Unionida; family Unionidae; genus Megalonaias; species Megalonaias nervosa. Next base: position 29,430 of record JAECUM010031958.1, read on the forward strand.
TGAAATCCTGCTTGACTGAGTTCTTCTGAACAGAGTCTCTTTTTTGTGGATCAGGCATCAGTGATTGTTTGATATTTTGGGAATCTTAGATCATTTATGGTAAAGAAAGATACTTTTATGAGCAGTGTAATTTTTTTCCTACTCTGTCTCTGACAGTAAAGAAATTGGGTTGCTCTCAAGTCAAAATGGTGTGGTACTGCACATCTGCATGTCAGGTTACTTACTTTGCATGGTACTATTGTATAAGAAACTCTGCAGAAACATGTAGATTAATGCCAATCAGTGGAACATGAAATATAGGTCTTGGTTACCTAGTTTTTGCTTAAGGATGTAGTATTTCTCATGATGCATCTACACACCAAAATACACTACTGTGCATTAAGTAGTAATTGTGAAATTGAACTAAACCTAAGGTAAAAGCAGGTCACCTAAGCATGAAATATGTCACATTGACCTAGTTTTGACTGGAGGTGTATTGCTTGGAATGATATAATATGCATACCAAGCAAAAGAATCTAAGAAAGAGAACTTAATACAGACTCTAACCTTGGTTTTTATACTAGATGGAGAGACATCATTAATCATTAGGCCAGAAGGATTTGCAGTCCAGTCAGAAACCTCAAAAAGTCAAGAGTATTGTATGCAGTTTAATATAAAATCTCAAGTTGTGAAAGTTGAATTGGCAGCTTTTTTAAATCAAGAAGAGGGCAATTGGTCACTAGTATTTAGTTGTTTTATCCCATATTATCTCACCATCTTTCCTGTCTTCCCAATCTGCAGAGTATTGTTCAACGTAGTTCTGTTTGGCAGCAGTTTATAATAATTTTTCAGTAGTTTATATATATATATATATATATATATATATATATATATATATATATATATATATATATATACATATATATATATATATATATATGTTCTCATTTGCCTCATTCTGTGTTTTCTAATTATGTTGGATGTATAATCTGTATTGTATTAATGTCACTGCCTATAATCATCCATGAAATTATGTGTGATACTGGAATACTGCAATTTCAGATCTTCAGATTCCGTGTGAGTGATTGGATGGGCATAATTTTTTATATTTAACACATCAACATACAGAATTTCCTTTTCACACCCTACAGATTTAATTTGATGACATCCTCTTAAATACCATAGCCCTAGAAAGTTAATACCCTCAGTACAATGTTGCATAGTGTATCCTAAGTTACAACATAGCATAAAGTATCTTAAGTTACAGTGTAGCATAGTGTATCCTAAGTTACAATGTAGCATCCTAAGTCAAAATGTAGCGTAGTGTGTCCTGTAATGCATGTTGTAATGAAATAATGGTTAGAATATGACAACAGATGGCACTGTGATGTGAGTGGTCCTGGGGCCAGTATATTGTAGATTCAAATCATAGAGCAGTGACTTAATGATTCTCAATTCAACCAACAAATCCCTGGCCTATTATGTCTCAAGAACAATGTAAAATTTGATGAATAGTTATAAATATTCACTTTCAAAAAAGATGATGTCATTGCTTCTTTTTTCCAGTGTAATTTTATTTTATGAAATCTTTCCGTATAGATGAAGAAATTAGTTTTCTTCTTTGCTGTTTGTCTGTAGCTCCACCATAGCTTGGTTTTCTTATTTTTTTTAAACATCTGTCTCTTAAATCATCAAATTACAAATTTGTTATTAGGGAAAATGAAAATAAAGATTGGACATTTTAAAGGTTCAACTGCCTTCCAGTAAGTAATAAACCTCTCTCATCTTTACTGAGTATGACTTTTTGACATATATGTACATGAAATCAGGTACTTAGTCTTGTAATATAGGTTACTGATTAAATAATTGGTGAACATGGCAACAGTACTTATTACATGGATAACTTCACAACAGCATACCACATGACAGGTTAATAAAAAAAAAAACAATTTTGGAAGCATATATCATGCAAGGATGATTAATTAATGAATGTTTTGGGAATAAATTAACAGAACAATTTAGAATTTTCATATATGTTCTTTCTTTGTTTATACCTATAAAAATATATAAATAAAAATAAAAAATAATAAAGTAACATAAACTATTTCGTCTTACTCAGCAATATGAAAGTCATACAAATTTAGGACCTTGATATATTTATTATTAAATATGAATAATAGAGAATGTTTTATATTCTGTCAGTTATTTGAAAAACTTATTTGGAGAATGATTATTGATTAATTAAAGTTAAGATTCATCCCTTTTATAAATAGTTTATATCAGGATAACACTAAAGAAGCTGTTTCCTCTATTTTATCAAGGCATGTGTTCTAAATATTTCACGCTGGGTTGATCCATGAAAATACCATATTTGGAACTTAGTGCTTGAAGAGAGAGAGAGAGAGAGAGAGAGAGAGAGAGGTGCACAAGTGTTTCAGATTGTATAGAGACTTTTCAGTCTTACAGATGGTATAGAGTCTTGTCAGTGTTACAGGTGGTATACAGTCTTGTCAGTGTTACAGATGGTATACAGTCTTGTCAGTGTTACAGATGGTATAGAGTCTTGTCAGTGTTACAGATGGACTACAGTGTTGTAAGTGTTACAGATGGTATAGAGTCTTGCCAGTCTTACAGATGGTATAGAGTCTTGTCAGTGTTACAGATGGTATAGAGTCTTGTCAGTGTTACAGATGGTATAGAGTCTTGTCAGTGTTACAGATGGAATACAGTGTTGTAAATGTTACAGATGGAATACAGTGTTGTAATGTTACAGATGGTATATAGGGTTGTAAGTGTTACAGATCATATACAGACTTGTAGGTGTTACAGATGGTATACAGACTTGTCACTTTCAGATGGTATAGAAACTTGTTCATGTTACAGATGGTATAGTCTTGTAAGTTTTACAGATCATATACAGACTTGTGTTCAGATGGTATACAGACTTGTTGCTTACAGATGGTATAGTCTTGTTCATGTTAAAGATGGTATACAGACTTGTCAGTGTTACAGATGATATACAGACTTGTCAGTGTTACAGTCAGTGTCACAGATGGTACACAGACTTGTCTGTTACAGATGGTATACAAACTTACAATATACAGACTTTTCAGTGTTACAGATGGTATACAGAATTGTCAGTGTTGCAGTCAGTATACAGATGTGTCAGTGTTACAGATGGTATTCAGACTTGTTAGTGTTACAGATGGTATACAGTCTTGTCACTGTTACATATGGTATACAGTCTTGTCATGTTATAGTTGGTATACAGTCTTGTCAGTGTTACAGATGGTATACAGATTGTCAGTGTTACAGATGGAACACTGTTGTGTTACAGATGGTCTACAGTCTTGTGTTTCAGATCATATACAGACGTATAAGTGTTACAGATGGTGTAGACTTGTCACTTACAGATGGTATAGAGTCTTGTTCATGTTAAAGATGGTATACAGACTTGTCAGTGTTACAGGTGATATACAGACTTGTCAGTGTTACAGTCAGTGTCACAGATGCTATACAGGCTTGTCTGTTACAGATGGTATACAGACTTGTCATTGTCATAGATGGTATACAGAATTGTCAGTGTTACAGTCAGTATACAGACTTGTCAGTGTTACAGATGGTATACAGACTTGTCACAGTTACATATTGTATACAGACTTGTCTGTTACAGATGGGTACACAGACTTGTCAGTGTTACAGATGGTATACAGACTTGTCACTGTTACATATTGTATACAGACTTGTCTGTTACAGATGGGTACAGAGACTTGTCAATGTTACAGATGGTATGCAGACTCATCAGCATTACAGTCAGTGTCACAGATGGTACACAGAGTTGGCTGTTAACAGATGGTATACAGACTTGTCAGAAATATTTGGAACAGAAGCATGATTCTTATCTTGCTATTGCCATTTTTATGAAACTTCTTGAAAAATAAAACTGTTGTAAAGCAGAGTAAAATAAGATAAGATATACTGTTAGTTTCAAGGAGACTGGATCTGTGCATAGATAGAAAGAAACTTAAATATCATTTCTTTTCCATTGCAAATTCCACTATGTTGAAATTTGTACATGTGATCATTGACCATCTCTCAGAACTCATGAGAAAAAAGTTAGAAACCTTTACCATTATTAAAGGAGAGAACCATTTAATCCCCTGACACTAAAGAGAAGAATGATACATGTGTGCATATTTACATGCATGTATGTTTTTGTGGTATGTCAAAATTTTATCCAGTTTTTGTATGGTTATCAAAGAATAGTCCCTGATAATGCAGTTAAAAGGAATAAATAAATAAGATTCAATTTTAAAGAAACTTTAAGTCATTTTGCCTGTGTGGTTAGATTAAGATAAATAGTTATAGTCTCCCTCTCACTCTCTCTCATCAGCTAGACATCCAGGACTCATGTCAAATCGCGGATTTATAAATTTGTTTTCCATTCTTATACTCTGTGATATACGAAATCCCTGATCAGTTATTGTTTTCATTGAGAGCTGTAACTGTGCCACCAGTTGTCATAACAGGTAATTACTGTAACATTATGACAACAGTTGACACCAATTTTGTTCATTATTCTAATTTGCAGTATACCAACTTCAAGCTGGTAACCTGCCAAAGGATTTTATATTTATCACTGTAGTAATTACCATTTGTCATCGAGTGAATATTGTAAGAATGCAAAGAGGAAAAATTGAGTTGGGACGATCCAGTTTGAAATGTTGATGTGTGCAATATTGAAAATATGCAGATAGAATCACTCAAATGGAATTCCATCTTATGAATTGCAATATTCCAATAACATACATATCAGATTTAGGAAGAAATATTGGCAGAGGTAAAGATACAACTCAGAATGCACATCTGACATTTATGGAGAATATACACAAAATAATGCAGATTAGACTGTTCATTGCATAGTTTATAGAAGAAAGTATATACATAAAATGGGTGCAGTGAATCCCTGACATATTCCTCAGTGTCAGCTTTCTTCTGATTTGTATCTTGCTGAATGTTTGATACATAGGCAATATTTCTTCCATGATAAGACCAGGGTCCAAGCCAACACATTTCTGAAAAAGAAGGTGGTAAGCTTATTGCTAGAAAAATATATAAAGCACACCTGCACTACAAGGCCTTTCATTATAACTCGGTTCCTATTATTAGGCCCTTTATTATAACAGGGTTCTTGTTGTAAAATGAATATGGTCTTGGATCCCATATCATTATGTAGTAGTGAAATTGTATGCAAAATATTCTTGCTTATATGGCAGTCTCACTGTAAGGCAGTATACTCTATGACTGCCAAAAAACAGCACAATAATGATGGAGTGCTGTACTTTGTTACTGCTTGCCAGAAATTTGTAAAAGTGAGACACGGGCTTACCATGAATGATTGACTTAACATGGAATTAATATGGTGACTTTAAAAAATGGGAGATGGGCTTATCATGGAATAAATATGGTGACTGTTAGAATGGAAGGTGGGCTTATTATTAAACATGGGTTTATCTTGGAATAAATATGGTATCTTTGAAATACCATACATATCCAGTTTAGTCTGCACTGAACTTTAGACAGTGCAGATTTAGATCTGCAGTCATATAATGTGCCAATAGGTCATTGTCTCTGCTGTGTACTGAAAATTATAGAATGAACAAAGTAGATCTGTCAATGCATCATGTGATTGTTGATTTAGCTCACTGTTGTTTTGCAGCTGAGTGCAATTTATTAAATGTTGAAGTATTGTCCAGTAAGATATCAAATACATTGAATTTACTTTGGTTGCCACAAACCACCCAAAAGACCCAATTAGTGAATATTCATCTGTTGAGACAATTTAACTTCTTCCCAAATCCATGGATTTATAAACATGCAAAATAGTCTTCTTTTGAAATACCATAATACTTGATATCCATGAAAAGTATTGCAGTATTTTGCAGCACTTGTATCTCGATATTACTGCAGATTCTGTATATATTTTTGCTTGTTGTTAGAACCAGTGTCTAAGTGTTTAAAGTAAATATTTCAAATAAAGTTTTCTAAGATCTTTCTCTTTATCTTTTATATCTGTAGAAATTGCATGAAGTCGTTAATTGTAATGTTTGGAAGTTTATAACACTTTATATTTGTGATAATATGATACTGGTCTGGTAAAGATCCTGTACAGAGGACACCACACATGTATATAGAATACAACACATGTACAAAGGATTAAACACATGCATGGAATAAAACACATGTACAATGGATACAACACATGTAATGCAATAATTACGAAGTCTATTTAGCATAATAAAGCATTAGAGTTTCAAACAGACAAAAGCATCTGGAACAACCAAATGAACACATTTTCACTTTCAGCCAGTGTCTTTTGGACATAGTAACCATTGTTGTACAGATTCAGTTTTACATGCTTGCATCATATTGCTGTGTGAGATATAATAAATTTTTCAGAATTCCTGTCATAGTTTTTTTCCCATGTCCCCCAAGGATACTTCTGTTTGTTTACAGGTACAGGATGAACTCCAAAGGAAAAACATTTGCAAATTATAAAGAGCTGTTTTATGCAGAATCGGTCCTTGGTACGTGCAGATGTCAAACTTGAATTGATTCTAAACAAAGATGGTTACATGTATCCAGAATTCACCAATTAATCAAGCTGGAGGCTTTCTTAGTTATTATTCTCAGCACCCACTTTTTAGCTTGGAATGTTTTGGTTGTGTTAAATTTCAGTTCTACCTTGTCCATGCAGGTTTGTTATTTGTTTTTCATTGTATACACTGTGTGGTTCCAGTGTACATAACTGTGTAGTTCCATTGTATACACTTTGTAGTTCCATTGTATACACTGTAACTACATTGTATATACTGTGTAGTTACATTGTACATATGCTTTTTCAGATCAGTGTGAATATATTTTTTAATTTTTTATTTCTAAGGTAAATTCTTAATAGCATCATTTAAACTTGATTAGAAATAACACCACTGGTTGTGGATCTTGTTTTGTTAATCTCAGATATCTTCTAAACATATCATTTATAGCATTACATATATTGTCATGATGTTAATAAACTACTTACAACTACTCGGTCATTCCTTTTTATTTATTTACTATTTTGACTCTTGATTGAAGACTTCACTGACTAAGTGCTGCATAGCATCCTTAACAAACAAAAGTATTTCATAGTATTGACAAACTACTGTAAGACACTATTTCATTGACATCACTCAACTTGTGAACTACAAACTATGACAAACTCTCAGTTGCTGTATTTTCTGGTGCTTTGGTTGTGGATATCTACATATTGTGGATTCAGATCTGCAATTTGCATAACGATCTGACAGCTTAAGGTCTAGGTTGGTTCCGGTATTGCTACTTCAATCTTTGCTGGGATAATCAATACCAGACTGATCAACAGAAGTTGGTGTCATCATCAGCAGCAGCACCATAATCAGAATGTTCAAATTCCTTTTTATCGAAGTCTATACCATACTCTGCCATATTATTTTATTATTTAAGTAGTGAAGAAATGGACAAGTCACATGAAGAGAAAGAGAAAAAGCAAAAACCACATTTCTACTTAAATTAAGAAAAAACAGCAATAACCACATTTCTACCTAAATTAAGAAAAAATAGCAATCACCACATTTCTACAGAAATTAAGAAAAATAGCAGTAGCCATATTTCTAGAGAAATTAAGAAACAAATTAGCAAAAGCAACATTTCTGCAGAAATTAAGAAAAAATAGCAGTAGTCATATTTCACATGTCAATAGGTACGCCATTACCCATGGATAATGAAGAATTGTAAAGCTAATTGTTCCATTGTCTTTAATTAGTTTACAGTTGACTCCCTAGCAGCATGTCAATCATACCCTGACCAAATTATTAACATTGTAAAATTAAATATACATCGCTAAATGCTTTCGGATAACATTAAGTCTGCACACTCATTCGTTAACTTTTGGGATAATTAATAAAAGATGTGTTGTTTGGCATAGATTGGCCCCTTGTTACTTTGATCTGGGTAAATAACAGCATGTTGACTACAACTATTTTACAGAATTTAAGAAAAAAACAAGTTACAATTTACCATGCAACAATAAATTTTTCAGTAACTGTTGCCCATGTCATGCTTTTGAAATACTGTTAAGATCTACAATTGGTTCACCATCAACAATGGATATTTGAAAGAGTTTTAAAATTTAAGTGAATCATTCCAGTTTCCTTTTGTCAGTTCACAATCAGCCACCTAATACTATATAGGTAATGACATCAGGGAAATAAATCTATCAAAGAATACATCATTACCTTGCAATTGTAAAAAAGCAATTTCAGAACGATTTAAATAATACAATTCAACAAACAATAAAGAGAACACATACGTATTGGTTGATTTTAGCACAAAAATTGACTGATGTTTTGTTATAAATCTGTCTAGGCGTCTAATGACAATTTTGCTGCAAGTTTGAGCTACAATCACGATTTAATCACCCCCTCTATCTTAATTCCAATTGGATATCCCTGTGGACTGATCCAATCAACTTAGCGGACAATGTCCTCTCGCTGTCTGTCCACGTGGGGATGGATGAGAATGCTCCGTTCACCCTGCGGGCTTCCTTTGATCTCTGAACCAATATATAACGCCTGGGTGTGAATACTACAAGCCTTTCACTAGCTGCTACTAACTATAGCCTGGCTGGTGGTCAACGGCAAACTTGCATAAGGGATTAACACTGCCTGCGGCGATGTTTGGAAATCAAACGCTGTAATAATACTCATGTTTATACACTTCCTGATAGCCAGGCTAAGCAAACGTGACACTCGAATAGTATTAAAAGTATGAGAGAGAAACTTAAAACATGCAAACAGAAAAACACAGTTTAGGGTTTTCTTTGTATTTTGTACCTTTTGATAGAATACATAAACGTCTCTCATTCTTAAAGAAATTTAAAAGCAATAAAGAAGCAAAAGGAACTCCAGAAAGGAAAATGTCCCTATTTTAAAAAAAATAAAATAACAAGTATACAACCAGGGGAATGATATGATATAATGCCGTCCTTACAATAACATCTACAGCATACCAACACTATAGCAAATATACATATAGCAAACAAAGGACATAAGCAATCACATAAACAATAGGGGGAAGGGAATCCACCATAGGCAATGGTCTTTGGTCGGATGAACAACCCCCATTAGCGAGAGGAACCAGCCTGGGTACCTCACACATACACATAAAAGCTTTTTCTTATATTTGGGGGGGGGGGGGCAAAAAAAATAAAATTTAAAAAAGTTAAACATAAACACGTTTGCAAATGGATAAGTAGACGTTGTAATACAGTTTTAAACGGCGTATATTTATGATTTTAATCACCTTAAAAATATAATTTTATTTCTTTGTTTTGTTTGGCATGGCAATTGGGCCCCTAGAAACACTGTCGCCTTAATGTTGGGTTAGACACAATATGTGTGTGAAGATTATGTCGGCATAAGGATGTTGATGCACATACGTAATACAGTTTTGAAATGCATATATTTAAGATTCTGATCATCCTAAAATATAATTTTAGTTTCCTGTTGTGTTTGGTATGGCAATAGGGACATTAGAAATGCTGTCACCTTAATGCTGGACTAGACAGAATATATGTGTGAAGAGTCTGTCGCCATAAGGATGTTGTGACTGTCACAGCTGTGTGTAGGCATTAAGGCGACGCAGTATTAAGGCGACAAATGTGTGTTTATGTTTAAAAATAAATTTTGTTTTTTTCAAACATGAATATTGAAGCTTGATAATAGGAATTATAATTTATTTTGATGAATTCATATACAAATATGTGCTACTGTTTCATAACACAACATGATGTCATTCTGTCACCCTAATGCTGCTCTGTGACATATGTCGCCCTAATGCTGGTTACGTGCTCATGTGTGTGGGGGGGGGGGAGGGTAGGCAGGTAGGTAGATAGGTAAGTACGTACATATGTATGGATGCATGTGTCTCCATTTTTCCTAAAATATATAACTCCGAGACGAATATTTAAATAACCTATAGGTATAATCTACTCCACCATCACACTTAATAAATGTCTTTCATAAACAAATTTTGTTGGTGTAACGTTGTCTCCTAGGATATTATTGCTAATCTCGTAGGAGGACGTACAATTTAAAATTTTTAAATAGATGGATATATAGCTCCGAGCCCCCAGTCAGCAATGCAGACGGTCTAAGTGGATAATATACAAAAAATATAATGTGAGGAATAACAATTAATAACAGATCTAAATATTCCAACAACAGAAGTAAATTTCCACAATTTCTCCACTCGGTCGACCTATTTAATCTGCCAATTTCATCATCTGATGTGCAACGTGAGTGTTTCCACCTGTCCCTGCTACTTGGAATCAGGCCACAATTAATAATTCCGGTTCAGTACCCACGAATGTAGTCCCAGTCTATTTTTAGATCATTTTTTCCTGTCTCCATTTGGTGGTGATACAAGAGTTAGATTTAGGCATTCTTGGTAAGGATTTAAAGGCAATTGTTTATTCTTTAGAATATGAGCTTATGGTGTGGTTGTCCGTGTGTATTTCGGCGAGAGTGCACAGTGAGTAATAAGGCCTTGGTGATGATCCGGAAGTGAAATCTGTGTTCCATTGCATGGTGTTTTGTTTACAATTCAGCCTCTCAAAAAAATGCAGGTCAACCCTTGACAAGAACTTCACCGTAAAGTCATCTTTGAAGGTATTTTAGATTAACATATGATTTGTATTGATTGTCACACAGTGGAAAGTTCAGTACTGAGAAACAAATGTAGAGAATATATAGTAAAATTAATTGTGTTCTATGGCGACTTAACTCATCTGTATTATTTCCTTTTCCTTAACTGGTACTCCAGTACCCCTTCCGTCCCTTGACTACGTCCTTCACCCTTCCACTTCCTCCACCTCCGTTCTCCGGTCTGCCTTCAAACTTCTGTTATTCTATCCGGTCCCGTGACCTCTATAACACCTTTCTCCCTACTTCGTCACCTTTGGGTGGTACTCGGTCCAACCCGAACAACTCCAAAACAGCACCGAAAGCTTCTCTGTAAATAGTAAGGGACGTATAGTCTAGTCTCCCTTTCGACCTAGACAATCTCACACCCTCACACAACCTTTCATCAGCATAATGGCGATTAAAATCATCAGGTCACGCATACACTCATATCAAAATATTCCATACACGCTTGTACGATAAAATAATGGTAATAATACAACAACAGTATTAACGACTCCTGATACATACATCAACAACTTCCGTTACATGAGTACATATTTTTAATTCTCGATATAGCAACTACCAACATCACAACAATCAGACGCATTCCTTACCGTACAAATCAGGGCCGTGCAGAGGCCGAGATACCCGAGCAATTTGCTCGGGGCCCCGCCCCCCAGGGGGGCCCCCACACGCAGTCAAACACGGCAAATTCTGCCTGCCGAAAGCTTGGGGGGGGGGCGGGGAAAAATCTGAATGATGCTCGGGGCCCCCAAATCCTCTCCACGGCGCTGGTACAAATCATAAGAGGTACGCACAATGTTCAAATACAAATATGCAGATACTTCACGATATGTTCACGGGGCCAACATGCCTAACTCTGTAGAGTTCACAACTATGTATTCATATTCAAAATTAAAACAAGTATAAGTTCTAACATAACTCATTAATAAATGCAATAATTCAATACGATGCACACAGAAGCAAATTAAACAATTAATTCCGATCACAGGCTAACAATCCACGTAATTCAATCTTGTATACTACTAATTTCTCTACAGAACGTTACGATAGGTAAATAACTCAGATACGTTGGTGAGATTAACTCTAATAAAGGTAACTTCTACATACAAACATAATTCTAGTAATTAAGTTCTACATACTACATATAAACTTACAACTCTCAGTTAGTAATGTTCAACAAATTCGGGCGAAGAATTCTTACCTTTAAGAAGCTGTTCAAGTCTGAATTTACGCTCTCCTTTCTACGAATGACGGGCATTCGGAGTACGCATGTTATAATTCACTCCCTAACTTACTAGACCTCTGCGTTTGTCAAAATCGTGGCGAGTACTGAAATGATTGTAAAATGACCTGTAGAATAAGGGTCTGCTTTGGACAGACGCCCCGCCCATATTTCCCTAACTCAGCTCTGATTTGATACTGGGGTCTCTTTGAACTGTAGTCTGCCTAGTTTCTCACGCGCCTGTCAAATTTCTTTCTCCCGCGGCTAGGCTATGGCTTGGGTGTGAATAGACAAAATCTTCCGGTTTTACCAGTGAATTCGTCCCTTTGAAGATAGCCGTCCCTTAGTTCCATCCAGTCTCGATTCAAGCCGCAATCTTGCGCAACAAAGGTCAGTCGCCAATGTCGTGGCGACATTCTCCACCCCAGGTAAGTTGTGTACATGAGGGCTGTCTTCACAACGTGACACCCGGGAAAAAAGCCAAAGTTATTAATTTCAAAATTGTTTCGAACATATAAAGATCACACACACAATGCATGTTTCTGTGGTGATAATGTAATAACGTTTGTCGTTAGTATCCCTTGATTTAACGAAATATAATTGTTTAGTTTATGTTGACTTAAGTATTGAATAAATTTCACCAGATTTGAAAACAAATTACGTGTAATCTCAAAATATAAAACACGATACAAAAACAGGATCAACCAACGAAAATAACAAACATAAAAGTGAATTCAAATTAAATAGTCATAATTACACAATTTACAGTTTTGCAACATGAGAGATATGGCTATTAGGTGAATAGTTCCATTCTTGAGGATGCATTTTATAAACCTTCATATCAAATTGCTGTACATTCAAACGCAAGAAAAAAAATTCATACTCCACGCTATTGTCTTAGTCTTCTTATGGAATTTTAACCTATTTACTCGTTCTGCTTTTAACCTCTTCATTGAAAATTTTTAACAGCTTTTCTTTGCTCAATTTAGAGGACTTTTCCAACTTTTATAATTAATTTTCCTGAAGGAATTAATTTTTTTTCTGTGTACCAATATCACCATGCCATAACAAATTAAGGTACCTATTTTTATTTCAGGATGAATTGGACGACGTTATTATGGTTTGGAATACACACAGAATAAGAGCAAACCGGAACAACACCCCCTCAGGTAGGCCACTGATTCTACACTTATTGCCGGATATGGAGAATGTAGATAATTTGTGCGACGTTTCAGAAGAGAAGATAGAAGTGTGCCATATGGAATGTGCTAAGGAAACGATCTATCCTTGTGAGGAAAAATTATTCGAACTTTGTTGTCTCCATATGGAGGAAAACAACTGGAAGCTACCGAAAGCTATCACCGAGGCAATAGACTTATATTTGCCCCTAAGCAACTGGCTTTTAACACAACTGTGACCGGCTTGATGCCAGATAACAGCAATTTCTGTACATCTTATTTTGTCACAAAAACCTTCCTCAATGCATATATCAAACAGTTAATAACATAAATTTATTTCGGGGAGGCGATATAAAGGTGTTTATGTTTGCTTTCCTATCATATTAAAGTCATATCATTTATGTAAATTCTACTAATAAACAGATTCTTGTAACCAATTTTGACTGTAATATGCTCTCACATTACTTCGCATTTGTATTGACTCTGTAGGCATTGAGGTTAACAAAGGGTAGGCGAAGATATGTCGCTTGAAAGTTTTTAGTCGCTACTCCTACTGGATGGATAGTCATATCAACACGAAAATGTCTCTTCTACAGGAACACTTCTTACAATGCATTACTAGTAATAAATAAAAATCGTCCTGATCTAATATCCAATAGCATGGTCTTTGTATAAGCCATAAGGCCGTGAAGGCTGTGCTATCGCCACACTGTCTGAACAGATAGTAACATCGATATATAGTTTCTCATTTGAATAATGCATACGACAAGTAATTAGTCTTAAATAAAAAAAAAATGGTGCTGGTCAAACATCCTGCATGATTAACATGTCCAAAATGGCTGCATCCTTAAAAAATATTGTCATAACTTTTTCTTAATGGACGAAATTTTCAACAGAGCAGAACATAGGAAAATATTTAATACAATTTGTTCTAAATGAAAATGGTGTTGGTATGACACAAACACGATCACCCCTGCAGCTCCATTGAAATCTTTTAACGCTAAAAATCAAAATAAGAAATAAAATGCAGCCATCTTTCCACGGTGCGCTGGGCTGCGGTAAAATAAATGTTACATAAATACAAAAGAACGATACACCACCAGTGTAACTAATATATCAAAAGTAAAATAAAGAAACGTTCCTTCGGTGGATTTCTGCTAATTTTATATCGAGATTGCGTATAAATTTTACATTCAGATTCAGTTAGGAACTGTGACCTTGGACTGGTTAACGAATTGATATTAGCCATTGGGATAAGTCTCACTTTTAGAATGCGAATTAATTGTAATCTGAGGCACAGGTGCTCGACGCGAGCTTGATGTTAAGAAAAAAACAATAATCTGAAGGAAAAAAATCATACAGAGTGACTAAAATACCTCAGATTACCCCCATAACCCGTTCTGACACAGGACCCTCTCTATCATACTATATATGAGACAAGGTCAGTAACTTCCAAATACTTCGTTCCACCCATGACCCTAGATTTCCTTCTGCTATTTCCGCCTTTAAAGGCATACGTCCATATTATATGGCTTGTTTTACTCCTGAGATATTTTTCTATCCATCAAGCCATCATTGACTATTCTGCGTTGCACCAAACTGAAGTTACGGGCTCCGAAACGTGAGAATTTAGCGAATTTTGTCTGCCGGGACAGTGTTACGCTCAGGTGACAACCGGTGAAAAGAGCTACTGTCTATTGTATCTATTATTCTTTTAAATATAGTGTTACGTTCATCATTTAGGGCTTGGCAGTATAGTAACATATGCTTGGCTCTGTCTGAAGTCAATCTTTTGCAGAGTTTACAGTTATATTCATTCTCTGTTGAAACTGAACACATTGTTAAATAGGCAATGTTAGCGAAAGACCAAGTTTTATTAGGAAAACATTTACCAAGCTTCCAGACAGCTAGTGGTTAAAGACTAGTATGGACACTTGCATAATGTAAAAGTTCAGGTCTCATTTCAAGTTTAGTTCTCCACAATGATTCTTCGCAGCAGTGAACTGCCGTTTCAATACTCCTCCTCCAGACTGGTTTTGGGACAGAATATAGGGTGTTCACGTATAGGTGGAAGAAACCGCCAAGCTGATATTTCAAAAGAACACGATATATATCTTTAACAAAGCCAACGCTCTCGATCTCGTGTATCAGGAAGTCAAGAATTCTTTTGCTGAATATAATTTTCCATGCTAGTGAACCGTTGGCTCTGCAGATTTTATTGAAGAAACCTAATTTGATTTTATCTACATATCCCTCAACTGACCACAGTCCAAGACTGCTAATTGTTGTCTCTGTAAATGAGCGCTGATCAAGACCTATAATTCTTCTTGCAGCTTTTCTTTGACATACTTCTATATCATATACCTGTGACTGGCTCAAGTTGGACCATAATTCGCATCCATATGTCATAGCGGGTAGTATTATTTTTGACCATATTTTAGCACTATTAATTGGATTCATACCATCCTTTCCAATGCCAGTTCTAACATGAGAATAAAATACTGATCTTCCTTTATCACAAGCATTTTTCACTGCAGCAGTATTAGAAAGATCTATGGAGAGAGTAACCCCAGCATATATTCTAGAGGAAACTATAGGAATCCTTTTATCTCCGAGCATGAACATAGATTTTTGTATGGTTTTTTCTTCGAAAATATGACGATATTGCTTTTATCAGCATTGTACCGGAGTCTCCACTTTGATGCATAGTCATGGAGGTTGCGAAGTAAAACACACATACCATTAACTGATGAAGATAGCAAGGTCGTGTCATCCGCAAGTAAAACACAAGGGATACTTAAGTTACCAACTTGTATTCCAGATTTTATTGACTCCAGTATGGATATTAGGTCATTTATCATGACTAGGAATAGCCATGCTGATAGCGTTCTTCCTTATCCTACCCCTTGATTGACTGAATATGGTTTCGAATGATGGCCGTTGAGCAGAACAAAGGCCCTAACTTCTCGAAAAGAATTTCGAATCAATCTCGACAGTTTTCCTTTAACTCCGAGATAGAATAGCTTACAAAAGAGGCCATCATGCCATATCGTATTAAAGGCCTTCGCATTATCCAGGAATGCAGCATAAAATTTTGAGTGACCTTGTAAATAATGGGCTATTCTCTCTTTTATAATAAAGGCTGCAGTGATGCCTTTGCATTCGCTTCGAAATCCTTGACGTAATTGGTGAGGGAAATTGATCCTTTCACTAAAAAGAGTTAGTCTCTTCAACAATATTTTTTCAAATACTTTTTGAAAAACAGGAACGATTGAGATATCTCTATAGATATTCATATCTAGCCTGTCTTTTTCCACCTTTGAAGATAGGTATAACATTTATAGTTTTAAAATAGTCAGGATATGTTTCCAAGGAGATGATGCGATTGTACACTTTGCACAAAATAGGACTAATCGATTGACAGGCAAAAATTAAATGTTCTGCATATATTTTATCATGACCACATGATTTATTTTTCGTCTGGTCTCTTACAACCTCTTGAATGTCATTCTGTAATATGTTTCACACATATCCTTATCTGTTCCGTCTTCAATATTTGAATCCACAATATTCTTCATGGTGTTTCTAATTTCAGCTGCAAGCGATTCGTTAAAATGAGTATCTGATGTTTCAGTTCCTAAAGTTTTAAATGCTGACGCCACGCGTCACGAATCAAATGAGGGTTCCGTATTATTTCTCCTTCCACTTTTAGTTCAGAGATATCTTGTCTCTGTACCTTCTTATGTAGTCTTACTATTCTGTAGAATTTCCCTACATCCAGTTCTGCAGCTTTTTCTAGCTCATCGAATTGTTCCTGTTAGCAGCAGAGAGGGTGGACCCTACAACTTTTTAGAGACCTTATTTTTGAAATTTAAGGGTTCCTACGAAGGCTGGAAAAAAAGTTTTTGCCTTAATAGTAAAAACTTCTCTAATTGACCAGATTTTTCTGATTTTTTCACAATCTGGTCACTACGCGTATGTCGTCCACCCTCTCTGCTGCTATAAATTAAACAGCCATTATAGATATTATCAATAATGAGTATTGGAGAACCACACTCAGCTAAATTAGCTCGAGAGCGACTAGAGGCAATTAAAAAATATCTACCTGTTCGTGATTCTGTTAAGCAACAACTACAATCGCGTCAGGAATATCAAGTTGAATTTGAGGTGGATACAAAAAAATTATTTAAACCTATCACTGAGACCACTAAAGGTATTCAACCTGTGTTAGAGAAAACCGCAGAAGAAACTGGAAAAATAGCAAGAAGAACAAAAAAGACAAAATAAATTTTACGTGAACTTCCAGAAAAAAAATAGCTGTTGCGATGCCAGTCCCGGAAATACCTGAAGGCGCTGAAGCACTAGAACCTGAAGGCGAAGGCGCTGAAGCACTAGAACCTGAAGGCGCTGAAGCAGAAGGTGATGAAGCTAACCCCCGAACGAAAGAGTCGTATAATAAGTACTGCTGAACTGATAAATAAATTTGATGAAAAAACTATTAAGGCAATTTATCAATTGAACCTAAGTCAACTAGCTAAATTTGCTGTGGATGGTTTTGGTCGAAGAGATAAATTAATGAAACCTGAACACGTAAAAGATATTAAAACCAATGAACAATGGCAAAAATATTTATATCGCATACGCATGAAAGTTGAACAAGCTAGAGATAATGATCCATTATATAGGGGTTATAATGGTCATATTAATAGTTTAATTCAATCAAGAAGAGAGGAGAGAGAACAAAAGAAACAACAACAAAAACAACAACAAGAACGACAACAAAAACAACAAAAACCATTTGAACAATCACTTCGTGATTATCCAGAATCACCAAAAACACTACCGAAACCAAGTAAAAAAGCACCACCGAAACCAAGTGAAGAGAAAAAAGAAGAAGAATTTCAAGACGCTCCCGGAGCAACTAGAAGTGGTTTAGGAAGTGGCCTTATTACTTGTCCCAATAACGTTCTTGCTGATGTTGATCGACTAGAAATCCTCATTGGAGGAAAACGAGCTGGTAATAATTCCCCAGAAATCATTAATGAAGCAGCTGATATTTGTAAACGATTATTTACAGGCGGTATCATGGATATTAATGTATATCGGTCTCTCATTAATGAAATCGTCGATGATTATCATAGTGACTAAGTATGTAATTAGTTATAAAGTCACTTAATAATAATATGATCATACACAATACTCGTGGACCTACCATGGTCAGGGTAATAAACTCTCGATTACCGGTATACAAAACGACCTACGGAGATGGACTAGGTGATGTTATTCAGGGTCTGTTTAGAAGAATAGCCCCAAAAGCAATACCGATTGCAAAGCAGCTAGGAATGAAAGCTATTGATGTTGTTCGTGAAAAAGGTATAAGCGCTGTTGGTAATATTGCTAGCAAAGCATTCTCGGCGATCAAAGATAGACTATCACGATTAATACGCAGACCACAAGCGGCCCGACCTCAACCTGTGAAATTGGCCAGCACTGAAGTGATGCCAGCAAATGTAAGTAAAATAATAAATCAAGCCGCTAATCAAAAACTAGCAGAATTAGCTGATGTCCCGATGTCAGACAAAGAAAAATATATAACCGCTAGTCTGATAGCAGGAAGTGGTCTCACTTCCCGAAGTGGCCTTCGTGTTAGACGAAGATGATAATAATAAAGATGTTTAAGCGCATATCTGACCCCGCGTTTGACATGGACGCACCAGTTCTCAAAGATGAGTCTGTGCGTGATTATCAGTATTATTCTTACGACGCACGAATTCCAGATCAGCGTGGACGAATTGAACTACAGGTTCAGGATACAAGTAGGTATTTCCTACCCGCTGAAGCATTTATTGAAATCGAAGGTGAAATTATAAATAACGCTAATCCTGTAGCACCAGTAGCATACGCCGCTGATATTATGGTTGGTTTTGTTAATAATGGTATTATGGCGTTATTTGATAGCGTTACGTACATGATTGACGGAAAAAATATTGAATCAATTCAGAAAGACGTCGATGTTGCCACAACAATACTTGGTCTTGCGAGATACAGCGACGATTATTCAAGATCAGCTGGTCCATCAATGATGTTCTCAAAAGATACTTCTAACCACTCTGATAGCAATCAATACAATATGAGACGACCAAGAAACTTCACCAATAACGCTGACGCCGATGTATGGCCGGTGGTTCATGGTTCTAATCCAAATTTCAACTTAGGATTTGCAGCACATAGAGCAATGTTGAGTGGTGGAAGAAGAGTATTTTCATGTCCAATTCCACTGTCACATATTTTTGGATTCTGTAGAAATGTCAGAAAAGTCATTTTCGGAACCAAACATACGGTTGTACTTGTACGAAAAGGCAATGATAATGATGCAATCTGGCGACCCATTGGTGCTGGTGATGGTGCGGTAGTACTAACAAAACTTTCCCTGTGGATGCCAGTGATGACTCCGTCAATATCTGAAGAAGATCGGTTGTTATCTTTTATGAGTCAAGGCGGTAAATCAACGTTGTCATGGTTAACAATGACCACAGATGCTGTTCAGAGTGCAATTGATGGTTTATTTACATGGCAGATAGCATCACAGCAAGGTGTTTCTGCACCAAGACATATATTTATTGCGTTTCAAAATGCTGTACGAGTAAACGATCAAGCACATAGTCACATGATATTTGACCGACTCGGTGTTTCTGAGATTTCATTAAGGATAAATGGACATCAAGAACCATCCGAGGATATATTACTGAATTTTGAAAATAATCATGTAGCACGTGCATATCATCGTCTTATGTCGTTCATGGGTCGTGATCAAAACATTGATACTGGTTTACAAATATCGCAGCTAGATTTTACATCGCTGTATCCGATTTATTACTTTTCACTAGAACATTTAGATTTAACAAGACAATCTGTTGTAGATATTCATCTTCGAGCTCGTGTGAGAACATTAGCTATTGCTAATTACAGAGCAATCGCAGTTATACTCAGCGATAAATCGATGTTACTCGAAGGTGTTGGTGGACGAATGAGAGTTATTGATGCCCCAGTAGAAAATATGTAAATAAACATGTAATCAGATCGTTCATAATATTAATAATGTCATATCATCACGTTAGTGTGAGTCTGACTCCTGGTCAGATTAAAAAGCTGCAATCAGCATCAAAAAATAACTGTGGAATAAAAATATCGCTAAAGCGAGAACAAATGACTGGTGCAAATAAACTATCGTTGACCGAGCGTCAGTTCAAAAACTTCAATGATGCTAAAAAAATCAAATAAAGGCGTCAAACTTAATCTTTCTGCGGGCGCCATCAAAGATATTGCTAAAATGGGTGGTATATTTCCACTTCTCGCAGCTATACCAGCATTAATAGCAGCTGCAGCCCCAGCTGTTGCAAAAGCTGCAGCATTAGGTACTATTGGAACAGCTGCTGGAATGGCGTTTAAGAAAGCAACCGGACAAGGAATCAAAAAAAAGGGAAAAGGTCTAAGATTACCAGGGACCCCGTATTCGTGGTACGGAAAGGGTCTAAGATTACCAGGGACCCCGTATTCGTGGTACAGAAAGGGTCTAAGACTTCCCGGGATAGTTTACTAATATCACCCATGTCCAATTTTGATTTACTTAATGCTGCTAAGCAATTAAAAATAAAAAATTTCAGAGGTGTTTTTATGCGCGATCAATTACCTAAAAAACCAAACAATATTGAAACTGGTATCATTAATCTCGATAAAAACTCTGGACCAGGCACGCACTGGGTAGGATATGCAATTGATCCACGTGGAATTATTTATTTCGATTCGTATGGATTAGCACCACCAAAAGAATTTTTAGAGTATGTTACCGGTGATATTCCAATCTGGTATTCAACGCTACCAACACAAAAAATAACTGATCCTCCAATATGTGGTCGTGAAACCCTCGCTGTGCTTGATGCTGTATCAAAATCAACAGCACCGCCTCATAAAGTCGTGCACACGTTCACTACACTACGTCATAACACTTAAACAGATATCAGTAAATATAATGGTAGATATTTATGGAAGATCTACTCGCAAAGATAAGGAGAAGATCGATTTATCTAAATATGTAACTCTTGATCAGCTCAGAAATGAAATCGATGATTTATTAAATATCACAAGTGTGGATCAAAATGAAGTCGTCGTTTTTCAGGACAAACAAGGACGATTAAAAACGAGTAACATACAACTACTAGATGTACTTATACGAATTCCCACCGCGGTTGTTAATAATATAGTTACTTTTGCCGATCAAGGTAAAATACAAGATTCGGGTCAGTCTATTAACGATTATGTTAAAAAAGCTGGCGATGTATTTACCGGTGACATTATTATGTCAAGAAGAAAAATTACACATCTGGGAGATCCAATCGCAGATACAGACGCAGCAACAAAAAAATACGTCGATGATCAAGAATCCAAATACGTGTCAGTGCGCGGTGGTATAAGGCGTGCATTTCTCGACATGAATAATAATGGTATTAATAATCTCAGAACACCAGAAACAGATTTTGACGCTGCAACGAAGAAATACGTCGATGATAAGGAAATTCCAATAATGACTTCGTTAACGACAATCAATGATGGAATTGCTACATTTAAAACTGATTATTTTAATCACGTACAAACATTTCTAAATTTTCGTAGAAATGTAAACAGATCTATTAATGACTTTTTTGGAACTCCACCAGTCGTTGACATAAAACTTACCGACATTAAGATGAAAATCAACGATATTGTTAGTGAAATTCCTAATATCATTGAAAAAACGAATCTTATTAAAATTCCTCACAAGCAGATCTTCAACGTAGTATACACAGTAGCATCAGGATTAGGAGTATGGACACTGCAAGATAATAATCTCAAACACACCGCAGAAGTCACTGGCATATACAGACTGTCTATATTTAGCATGGCAAAATTCAGTATATTTACTACATTTCCATGGCGTTATTCAAACGATACTTTTTCTGGAGTTGTATCCGTCATAATAAATAAAGATGTGGAAGAAACATTTCTGCTGGAAGCATCTGATAAAAATTTAACCAGAGCGTTATATTGGTGGTGTTTGGAATTTGTGTGTGAAACTCCTCAATTAGTTATCTAGATAAGTATAATGAATCAAGAGTCATTTATCGATGTTCAACGTCACAGATACGCTCAAGTATGTGAGTGTCAAACCAAACTAAAAAATATCATCGACGATTACACGATAAAGGTTAAAAAATATCGGCGACGTATGGTTGTTATTGATATAATGGTATACTCGGTTTCTGCTGTTATTGCTGGAACTGGATTATTACTATCAACAATAACGATGACAGCGCCCGCAGTTGTAACAATTATAGTTTCAACGGCAACAACATGCGCAGGTATTTTCAGTATTATCGCTAAGAAAATATCTACGTGTACAAATGATAAACTAAACGAGTACATAATGAAATTGCACACAGCAACAACCGCCTACACTAAATTATGCTCGTATCTTTCCTTGTATCTCAGTGATGGTAAAATATCTGATAAGGAGTTCGCAACGATAATGAAAACCTACGATGAAGCATTCATAATCGCTAGTGACAATAACGGAAAGATGGAGAATTAAATAATAACGATAACAATAATGTCATCGTTAGAGTTATTTCAGCAGATCGTAGCTAATACAACGCCGTCAAAAACTACTATGATATCAATAAGTTCAACCAATCCTGAATTTAGCGTTAACTTTCCAACCGCAATTCCAACAAAGGAAATAGCGCTAGCGCAGCTTCGAGTTTATCATAGCTGGCCTAATATCAGGTCAAAACCGTTTGGTGGACAACCAGCAAATAATTCACTGGTATTTGCGAATAAGAATAAACCAGATGGAACACCTGATTGGCAAGTTGTTGGAATTACAACGGGTAGTTATCAAATAGAACAGATTAATGATGAGTTCCAACGCAGAATTAAATCTATCACAGGGAAAGAATCTAAAATAGCGATAACTGTTTACGAACCAACATTATCAGCGGTTATTGAAATAAATTCTCCTGATTACCTCGTAGATATTTATCAAAGTTCGATCAGATCAGTGTTAGGATGGCCTGAAGTCGCACCTGTTTATAATGGAGTTTCAGAACCAACTAAAAATGAGTTTAAAACGAGCGAAGAAAAATTCATTAAAAATCCAGAATATCGAGGAGAACTTCCATGGAGATATATAAGATTTGGATTTGATCCAAGCGACGATATATATTACTTTACCGATTTTGACGGTAAAAGAATCCCCAAGATAGCTAGAGTAGTATTTATTATTGTCTTTACGCAGTGGGGACGTCGAGATATTGTTGATGAAAAATTTATTAAAGAATTTTTAGATATTCTTAAACCCGAATATGATAAAACGTTTAATGATTTAAGAAGTTTACTTATTTCATTATCTCAACATTATGACGATGGTGTAAAAAATCAAGTAATCGAAACAATAAAACACTTAAATGGTATCTTATTCGATTTATACATAGCCAATTGAAGTATTATAAACATTGCGACTAAACTCGATGGAAATCTTCACACTAATGAAGAGCGTAAGCAAATATTCCTTGATCATTACAAAATAACAGAAAATGATTTACAAACATTTATTATACCAGATTTAAATAATGCTGAAATGAAGAAATCATTAAATGATCTTATTGAAGAATATTATCCGGGAGTAATTGAATCGTGGAGAAAAATAGCCCCACCACCGGTTATACTAAAACACAATAACAATCCCTTTGGTGCCGGACGTCATATATCGCCGGGCATTGTAAATATAACAACAACAATTGCAGTCAATCTGGTATGCGATGTTATTGAAGATAGCTATCAGATAGATCTTTCTAAATCTAGCCAGGCCCAGCAAGGGTATATATTATACAGTTTTAGTCCGTTGGCACCTCCCGGTTGGTTAATTGTATCAGAACCAATTAACCCCGTGTACCTACGAGTTCATAATCCGTTACTATCAAGGATACACTTTAAACTTACAGACCAAAAGCAATCGCATTCTGGACACAAGAAATGAAGAACTAAATATAAACCTGTATGTACGCTCATAGAGCATTATCATAACAAAAAAAAAATATCCAGATGTATATAATACTGTATTCTTTGTTTACATAAAATCCGCACACAGTGCGTAATCGAAATATAATATCTAGAAGGTTGGGCTGCATATTGATTATTCCATAACGGCTGTTACCGCGTAAAGTTATTTTAAGAACATCCGCTATGACTAATCAATATCCTTGGCTACGGCTTACGTATAGACTCAATGTTATACAGAATTATATATATTTTTTGGAAACTAGAAATCTCATTTTACAGAGAAAACTGTGGTTTTTGTTACTGTAGTTTTTAGGAATGTATCGATATGACTGACAAATTGTTAAGCTAAGGCTATTGGTAAACACATGCTAACTTTTTCAGTATGTATTTATAACAAGGTCCGATAGCTCAGTTGATAGCGCGTAGAAACTCTCATCCGGAGGGTCATGGTTCGAAACCCGAGAAAGACAAATTGTCTGCGGGAGGCGATTTTAGGCCAAGATTTATAATCTATTGGGGGGCCTTGGCCGAGCCCTAGTCTATTTGTGAACAGAATTTAGTATACCTACCAGCGTGTCAACACGTAGTAGGTGTCAGTTTTGCACCCTACGGATTTGATATTTGGGGTGGGTGTGCTAGTTTCTGTTCACAGGTAGAGAAAAGGCCATCATCTTCATTGTGTATAATCATAATCATCATTGTATATAACCATTATCATCATTGTATATAACCATATATCACCTTCATTGTATATAACCATTATCATCATTGTATATAACCATATATCACCTTCATTGTATATAACCATTATCATCATTATATATAACCATCATCTGCATTGTATATAACCATTATCATCATTATATATAACCATCATCTTCATTGTATATAACCATATAATCACCTTCATTGTATATAACCATTATCATCATTGTATATAACCATATAATCACCTTCATTGTATATAACCATTATCTTCATTGTATATAACCATATAATCACCTTCATTGTATATAACCATTATCTTCATTGTATATAACCATATAATCACCTTCATTGTATATAACCATTATCTTCATTGTATATAACCATATATCACACAAAAACAGCTCCCTGACAAAAAAAAAGTCATGGGAGCTAATATTTTTTTTATATTAAATAAACACTTATTATATAATGAATTTTGAAAATATCAATGTCATTGTTTCTGCGATTAAAAAATTACAACATAACGGTATCAATGTATCTGATAATCTTAATGCTGAAAAGATTCTATGTGATTTTGACTCATTACAACAACGAAAAAACGAGAACAGATTTATGCTATCCGCTGATTACAAGTTTATGAAAATTATCCAACAAGGAATGTTAAAGTCACTGGCAACTGTCACTGATGATCAAGTAAAATTGTTTGTGCCTCTCTCAAACGCTATTGACAAAATCAAGCTAGAATTATCTCATGGATACGAACAGAAAAAGATTATGAACTTTCGTATAAGACAATTAAGAGAACATTGTGAAAATACGAGTGAAAATACGAGTGAAAATGACAGCGATAATGATGGACCCCTGACTGTAATTATGGCTAAACAAAATCCTTGGGAAAATTAACATTCTGCTTAGTATAATGCAACCTACACACGTGGATATTGTATCCCAACCATTATGTTTCATTAGGTATCAAGTACAATATTACCCGTTGTGTAAAGTTTTTCGTTGAGTTTGCTAGTTTTCGTTAGGTGAAAACCCCAGGAAGGTTAACGGGAATTAACATTACGTTTTTGATTTATCGATCAAAAACCGGTTTTTTCCAGTTCCTTTGCTCGTATTGTGTAGTTTTTTGCTAGCGAATTACGATAAAAATCCGGAAAAAACCGGTTTTTCATCGATAAATTTTAAACCTAATGTTAATTCCCGTTAACTTTCCTGGGGTTTTCACCCTCAGAATTTGTCAAAATCTGACTGATTTTCACTGATTTTTGGTCATTTTTCATGCAAAAAACGAGATTTTCGAACAAAAAACGCGGTTTTCAGAACAAAATCAACGAAATAAAAAAACCACTAAATATTTATAAAAATTATTTTTATTTGCAGTACTTGAGATCCAAATTCACTGGTATGGACAATCAGGATAGCTTTTGACATTAACTCGTATAAACGGATAACTACGATCATTATGCTTGACGGAGCGCTAAATCATTTGGTAACATTAAAAATACGGTAGACTAAACGTATTGAAATCTTATTTTTTGTGCAAATTTTTTGGAAAAGGTAGATCTTGTAACCCGTCTGCCACGCGTTGTACCGATCGTGGATGTATATCAAAATAGCTGGCAGCCGCATTCATTGATGGGAAAGTTATTTCTTGGTCTGTTTCTGTATTTATGGATTTAATAACTCTCTTTACGAATACTTTGCACCTTTCAGTATTTCCACGTATATTATTCTCTCTGTGTGTAATAGCCTGCAGGTTAGATAACCGATTATTCTTGGGATTCCCATCCAAGTGGTCAACTACATACCCATCTTTAATCAGTCCAAAATAACACTCGTAGGTAAATATATGAGATAAATATCTTTTTTTCCCAGCACTGAATCTAAAATAACCAGTATTATCAATATTACCGACTGGTTTTTTCAATCTGCAGTTTCTAATCACACCTTCTCGATATGCTTCATAATTAGTAATGATTGGATGTGACACAAACTCATTTTGTTCCATTTATATATATAATATTTATTTGTCTAAATCATTGTTTTTTGAAAATCTAGCCAGATAATCTTCTTTGGTCTTTATAGGAGAGTCAGCGTTATATTTTTTATCGTAATATCGTTTCAACTCTCTGTATTTTTTACCACCGCATTGCGCACACAGTTGAGTCTTTCCTCGCACTCCAGCACTACACACGATACACGGTTTTGGTCCTAGACTCCCATTTCTGACGCATTGCATATGATAACTACAGTATTCATTCACGCATGTTCTGTTACACGGAGACGTATAACCGATTTTTAACCAGTGGCAATGATTTGGTTGAATCATATACAAAAGATTAATGTTCAATTAAATATATATTTGCCTTAATTATAATATGGAAGAATTATCCGCAATTGAACCCTACGCAACCAGATTCGATCTTGACAGACTACCTGAGTATAAACTTCGTATTTCGATGCAAGATCTGGCTTTAACGAATGCGGATATAACTAAACGTATCCGTGAGGCCAAGAAGGAA
This sequence comes from Megalonaias nervosa, assembly GCA_016617855.1. Classification (NCBI taxonomy): domain Eukaryota; kingdom Metazoa; phylum Mollusca; class Bivalvia; order Unionida; family Unionidae; genus Megalonaias; species Megalonaias nervosa. The sequence goes on from JAECUM010031958.1 coordinate 56,926, forward strand.
TTTCGTGACGATGGTGCAGTTCATGTATGGTCAACTTTCAGGATAGGACATATCGTTAATATGATGAACGACAAACGAGGAAAAGTAATTATTAATCACCTTGATAATCAAAAATATTTCATTTTAATAAAGTTTATTGTAGAGACAGATGACGATATCTGGATTATTCGTGATAAGCGTGATCCAGTCCGTGTGCAGTCAGGGGGTAATATCTTCTTGAGTAATAAATCTAAACCAGGAATACTTACTGGCATCGATAAACCGTATTATGAGAAATCGTACCCTGTAACTGCGGTTGTCTATGGAATATTTCCGCTGAATGATAAACTTAATGTTGCAGATCTCAAGCCGATGAAAATATCAAGAATAAACTGTGTAGCTGAGCGAGTTACAGAACATTTTACAAATGCGATACGTGGTAATGGTTTAACTGATTTAAGACTTAAAACAATAAACACATGGGCAGAGACGGTTAAAGATACCGGAGCGTCTATCAGCGACGTTGCTGAGCTAGAGAAAAAATTAAGATTTCCAATAGCAGTGAAAACGTTAACCGGAGAGATTTTGTACAAACCGAAATATATAAAAAATGGAACTCCGATAGATATTATTGATCATAACGCGCACGCATGGACTGCTGCAGTAACAATATTTCCACGAGATAGAACGGTTAAATTTTATGACGGTAATATCTTTGATTTTTTTAAAAATATTAGTAAAACCGATCCTGTTTCTGTTTGGTTATTTCAGAGTTCTGAATATAATCATTATGATCAACTTGTACGACCTAATGGTGATATTTATCGTACAGAATATCTCCATAGGAAATGGAACATCTTGCGCAGCGCCTTTGGCGTGAATATACCCCTGATGATGTCATAGTTAGACAATTATTGAATAATTGTTTTACTGTTCCGTCAGTCGCTGCTCATTTCGCTCAGGAGAAAAATTCATGGAAAACGACACGATTGGAATTTCTTGAAGATGTCAAGAAAAGTTGTATAGAATATGGGCACGGTGGATTATGGAACACCAAATACGATTACAATGATGTTATCTCGGTTGATATGGTAGCGTGTTATCCTGGGAGTTTTCTTGGATATGGAGAATGTTCTAAATACTTTAAGAGATTCGGACATCCTACACATGACATGACCAGGGTTGCGATAAACGGACCCCTTACCAGATTTTGACTTAACAGGATTTGCTCACGTAGAATCATTCGAGTTTAGAGAACATCTCCATGCGATTACTTATGCTTGGTTCGGAAGACATTTTTCAGAACGACGTTGGGTTCCGATAGTACTATTGCGATATATGCTTGATGCTGGATTTTTAATATCGTTGAGAGCAACTGAAGCGATTATATCGTATAGTTCACAGAAGCAAGTTTGGTTACCAGAACCGGACAGATTTAATATCGATGATGCCAGGAAAGAATTCCCTGATATTGATGAAAATCATATCATTAAAATAAGTAAATGCAGGAACGAGTATGATGAAAAACTTGCAAAAGATCTCGGCAGAAAAATAATCGGTAAGTTTACTCAAGGAGGATCACATGATCATAAACGAACGTGTACAAGATTGATTATGGACGATGTTGAACTAGATTTTATAATCGCTGATACGATGGAGAAAAACACATTTATAAACAGATGTAATGCTTATTTATCAGATGGAACAAAACTAGGTACCATTGTGAGCTATACTGATGGCGAATCACCGCAGTTTACTCATTTAAGATCTTCGATGCTAGCATACGTTTCGATAAATCTATTGTCGATGATAAATAAATTTCCTCGTCACGCTGTCAGAGTCGCTACGGATTCATTTTATATACACAAAAAATATAAAGATTTATTAAAACTCGGTAATGGTGAATGGGGGACGTGGAGGATAAAACAAGAAAATATATTTAGTTATTCTGAATCTGCCGATGTTGAAATTGCGGAGACATATTACAGAAATAATAATCAAATATCAAAGTCATCTGCACCATCTATGTATGATCCTGTATCTAGATATAAAACCGTTTATCTTAATGGGTGTGGTGGTTCAGGTAAAACAACTCGTGCGATTAATTTATTTATGAGTTTAGATATAATTGTTTTGACACCTACACATAAACTTGCTAGAGAAATAAAACAACGAGGAGTAAAATCATGTACATATCACAGTTTCTTTAGATGGGCGGAGATACCTGGACCCCATCGCGGATGGGTGAAAAATATATACCCAGGTATATCATATGGGACGAGATATGCACGGTGTCGTTAGAAACACTAAAAACATTTCTTGATTGGTTGTTATTGAAGAATACTGCTGTGATTACGTGTGGCGATAATGGTCAACCACCACCCTTTGTTGGACAGTCTCCACATGAATGGCTAAAGAATAATGTAGATTATTACGAAGAAATAAATGATGACCATAGAGCTATTGATGAACCGCTAAAAGAGTTTAAAAGATTAATCAGATTACAGCCAGATCAAATACAATGCGAGATACTACGTAAAGTAATTGCAGAAACTTCTATGAATGATTTTTGGATTTTATGGAGACCTGCTGATTTGATAGTCGCGAGTAGAAAGATAGTTCGTGATGAACTGCAAAAGAAATTATTTACGTTACATAAAGAAAAGTTTCCGAATCTACCTGTACCTTTGTGTTATCGCCCATCAGATACTCGACGACAAAATATTGAAGTTGAAATACCAGGTGGAGACGCTGAAAATGTCCGAGTACAAAATCTTGTCTTGAATGATATCGTGTTGGTTGCTGTTGATGTTGTTGAGAACGCGTTGAACATGGATAAATCGCCATGGACGTTAGGATACGCTATATCGATTCACTCGTCGCAGGGATTAACTATAACTGATACTAGAATCTGGATTGTAGATGATCGTATTGAATGGTCGAATTTAGTCTATCTCGCCGTATCTCGAGTCAGGAGAATATCGCAACTGCGTAGGGTTATTGTAGATTACGTAATAACTGAAGAAATCACTAACAATATCGACATCAATAAAAATTAGTCAGCTATAAACAGTGTGACAAAAAAAATAAACGTGATTTTGATCTTGATGCTGAATTTATTATAACACTAAAACAACAACAGAATAATAATTGTGCAAGTTGCAACTGTAATATGTTATGGCAGCATTCAAATAATAATCCAAGACAATTTACCGTAGACAGAATTAATAGTGATCTCGGTCACACACGTGATAATGTGATGCTGACCTGTCTTGAGTGTAATCGACGTCGAGGCTCTGGACGTTTACAAAATTGAGCTTTTGTGGTAATTGTGTATTCTCAGGAATTATTTGCAATTGTTCACGTACAAATCCACGTTGAGGGGCTGTAGAATCTAGTCTGTATATTGGAGGTCTACCAGTGGATCTAACCACGCTAGAAATTTTATGTGTAGTCACGCTCCAGATAGGATCGGTTGCTCTTTTTTTACCGCCTTCAAGTTCGCCAGGTTCATATAAATATCTAACTGAAACATTACCTAATACTGGTTGAGGTTGTTGTCCGTTATAGCTACGGGGTATATATTTTTTTTTGATCGCATTAGAAGGTTTCATGGAAGTTGCACGAGTAATTTCATTATTCAACGCAGCTATCACACTCGGTAACCTTGCAACCCATTCACGAGATCTATCCTTGAGGTCAGTAGATATTTCCTTTGCATATTGGTATCCAAATAACCGCTCAGCAAGTGTTCTATTAAATCGTTCAACGATTGCCTGATCACGATGAATTTCAGTATGTCCTCGTTTGATTTTAACGTTATGTTTCTTCATCAACGATGATACTACTCCAAGAAATTCTTTACCAGGATCAACTTGTAATAACCGTGGCCATCGTAGACCACCACGTTGATAAATGCGCTCAAACGCAGATGCAACTTCAGATGCTGTCTTTGTTGATAATGCTCCGCTTCTTTATATCTACTCGCAACATCAACGACAGTTAACGCGTATTTGTACGTGTATTGACGTCTACGTGTTTTAATGGCATCGTGTGGTAAAAACAGTATATCCGCTTGATGAACTTCATTAGGAACGCTAACATCAAAATGCGCATACTGAATTCTTTTAGGTTGACTTAGGAAGATTTGCCATATTGCCTGTGGTGCTAACCTTGATGCAGCAACATTACGTGAAACTTTTGCTGCTTTGGCGAGTTTACTAATCGCTGCTTTACCTCTCCAGAATCCTCTCGGGGAATAATAAACAGATTCCATTATGATAGTTATATAATTAATTACCAGCTCCTAGCACTAGTTTACCTTTCATAGCAGTTTTTACTAGAAAGCTAGCGAGAGATTCTCTGAGAGATTTATTAGGTATAGAATTTAACGCGTGAATCAATTTCACATCTGCGAGATGTCGTTGTTGCAAATCTTTACTTTTATACGCGACATCATGAACGTGACACGCTTGATCAATCTTATTTACTGGATACTCTCCTGGTTTTGGTTGATCTCGTTCGTCAAGTCGGATATCAAGTCGAGTTCCTGGACCACAATAATTATATCCGGGTAAATGTTTCTCACCGGGGTATTTAGCCCATGGAGTTCCTGGTAATTTTCCTAACGAAGCAGCAATATCACCCCCACCTGTCTTTGTTGGAATAAATTTATATTTCTTGGTGCCACATTTCACACACTTACCTGTAAGTGCTCGTCTTTTATTTTTTGTTGTTATTGTCGTTAATTCAGTAGTAGGTGTAGATGCTCTGCATCGAACACAATATAGACTCATATTATTAATTATATGGATATAATTGACTTTTCTGCGACACGAAAACAAGAACCAGTAAAGCACCATCCGGCGCTACCAAATTCTATCAGAATGATTATAATAGGTCCGTCCGGAAGTGGAAAAACGCAAATATTACTTAATCTAATAATGCGATGGCTGAAGTGGGATAAATTGTATTTAGTAGCACCATCTGTAGATGATCAACGATGTTACGAAGTACTTAAAGATTTTAATGAAAACGCAAAATTGTTGCATGAAGACAGTGAAATCATAGACTTTATTACTGATATTGATGAAGCGCCATCTGTAGATGATCTGGATTTAGTAGTGTATGATGATGTTATGCTGGAAAAACAATCAAATCCAGCTAGAATATTTTCTCGAGGTAGACATAAAAACACAGACGTGATTTATGTTACACAGCGTTATACACAAATTCCAAAAGTGATCAGGGATAATTGTAACGTTTTAGTTGTATTTAATGGCGTAGATAATCATACGCTGCAGAATATTTATTATACTTGGTGTTCTGGGGACATGGACATGAACAAATTTAAAAATTTCTTTTCAAAAGCACAAGCTGCTCTCTTTGGTTTTGTAACAATAAATTTACATGATCCAAGGTCAAGATATCGTAACGGACTTGATACAATTTTGGATAATTTATAGCAGCAGAGAGGGTGGACGACATACGCGTAGTGACCAGATTGTGAAAAAATCAGAAAAAATCTGGTCAATTAGAGAAGTTTTTACTATTAAGGCAAAAACTTTTTTTTCAGCCTTCGTAGGAACCCTTAAATTTCAAAAATAAGGTCTCTAAAAAGTTGTAGGGTCCACCCTCTCTGCTGCTCTGTTCGTTCTGGTCTTTTGCCATGTTTAAGTTGGTTTCTGAATTTTCTTTTCGCACGTTTATATTCTGCATACGTTGTAAACTGTATACCACGTGGCCGTTCGTCTTTTATCCATAACGCTCGTTTTTTTTTCTCATCTCTTTGTGTAGTTCAGCCACATTATTGAATTTTCAGTAAGGTTTTAGGTGAGGCAGGAAGGTTTTCTTTGGGAGATTTTTGTCAGCTGTATTGCATAAAACAGTCGCAACAGTAACAAGGGCGTTTTGTACATCTGCAGTTTTGTTTAAAGATAGCTCCACTGAATTTGAAAGCCCGTTAATTTCACTTCTATACCGCTCCTGCTGTTCTGACGAAGCTTTTCGTCAGTTGATTGTAACTGGATATTTGGAAAATGTTGATTTCTGGAGTTCGTCTGGAACTAACAACTCTGCTCTTACAAGTAAATGATCGGATAGATTTAGATGATGGTCATCTTCAATGTTGGCACTACGGACTAAATCTATTTTTGAGGAGGGTATAAAAAAGTAGTCAATCAAGGACGAGTGTTTGCCGTCAGATGAGCAATAAGTATATCATGGTATTCCAGAAGGGGAAATATAAAATGTTGACATTAGATGCCTATTTTTAAGAAAGGAATCTAGTATATAACCTTTGTCATTTGCAGTATTTTGTGTGCAATGACCTTAATTATGAGGAAATTACAAGTCTTTGAACACAGGAGTGAAGTCAAGTTAAATTTAAACTGTTGCATTAACAGGAACAAATATATAGTGAAAATGTTTCTATTCATTCATTTGTAATGAAATTAAGAAATAAATGATGACAAAGCAAATTCGCATTCTTCCATGTTCTAGTGTTAGGAGAATAAGCAAACACGTTAAACTTGGACCTATTACGACTCTATGGTCATAAACTAAGTAACATAAAGAAGTAAAACTAATAAGTTTAGTAAAACATTTTTAAAAAATAATTATCAAAGTTATAAATAAAAATGTGAGAGGAACTTAAAGTATTATGAAAAGTGAATCCAAAATAATCCTGATAAAGTTCCAGGAAAGTCCAAAAGAATGAAAAATTTTATATAAATTTCAAAACCGGAAATGTATTGGTCCGCCAAGAATCGTGACGTTGTCAATATGGCGTTGTCCAGAACGCCTTTGAATAATTCACAACAGTTTCAATATTATAGTCCAAATAATAAGCGCTTTCTATTTCCACCGAACGGTCAAAACAAATGTTTTTTTTTCCTCTCTAATAAATGTAATTATTATATGCTCATTTTTTTCTCCGTTAATTTTACATTGTCAGAATGGTTTAATATTTTACGATATTGCACTTGCGTGCTCAATTCATATTGCATTCACGTGAATAATGGAACTACTTTCTATTGTAAACAAACAATTTGTTTCTGAATGAACAAAAGCAGATGTTTCGTGGACTGCCACATACCAGCTTCTTTGCCACATTCCGCGTTAACTTTTTTGATACATTGTTTCAGATTTAGGCTAGCTATAGACGCCAGACAAGGTCCTGTTACGTGTAGGCTCGTGCAAATGTAACAGAAGAAAAGAGTGAAGTCAGCAAGCTCTGTAGATTTTAACAAAATAATTTATTTCCCTAGAAAACAATGTAAAAATTGGTAAATAGGACTTACAGTTTGTGAGTATAATCCAAAATTTGATCCTAAGAATGAAAACACAAGTCCTATCACTAAATAGTTCTATTAGAATCCAGGTTCGAATCTCGACGACGTACAAATATGGAAGGCGATGACGTCAGATGTGGTCCATTGTACGAATATCAACAATTCCTCAATTGAATCAGAGTTTTTGTTTCCGAATAATTCCAGAATAAATTTCCATGAATATCTTTCAGAATTTTTTTATAAGAAAGTCAACTTTTTGAGTTTCCAGGAGAATAAATTATTAAATCCAAAAATCAGATGAAAAACAAACAATCTGGCAACAAATAAAAATAACACCTTGTTTCTTCAAGATGTTAAAACGACTCTGACAGGAATATTAAGAATGCGTATTTAAACCCCAAAAACATCATTTCAAGTCTCGCGAGATGGGTCATGTGGTCTCCTACTACAAGAAATCCATCACGTACGCCAGTGTAGCCCCACTTAAAAACCAATAGTAAAGAAACGTTGTTTACACATGGTGATCACGTAAGGAAAGTATGGCCCTGATACTGACCAATCATTTTAACTGCCTGTTTACAAACTTACCCAACCTAAGACGAACTAGGTTAACTAAAAATAATTCTCATGTAACTCGTTTTACGTCTTAGATAAATAACATTTAGTAAAAGAAAATATCGAATTACTGAAAAAGAATTTCGAATCCTTTCAATAATCATTACAATTAAATGTAATGAAACAAAAATAAAATAAAAAAGAATTTTAAAACTAACACACAAGCAATTTAATTACATATACGTAACAGTCCTTACAAATAACATGCAAGAGACAAGGCATAAACTGTGTTCTTTAGCTGGTAATAAGAATGGTAAAAAAATATACTTACAGTTTTACATTCTGAATTTCCTCAAAATGTACTTTCTTAGTTCTGCAAATCCGAATTACATGAGCCATGGCATGGGTTCTTAAGCTTGATTACACATTTCGAAATTGTACTGTAATTTCAAGTATATTCCAAGTGAAACTGCATCCTCCTTACTGCACTCAAAATGAAATAAACATTCAGTTCCATAGCGTCTTTTCGATAATTGCAAATGAAAGACTTCATAGTTTTCTCACATTATGATTTGAAACATTCAATGACAGAAGAGAAACACGCTTGCAGAATCAACACGCTTCTCCCTCGCTGCTTCAATCCAATGTATATTTCATGTAGAAGTGGCACAGACGCTGCTGAAATCCGATGTACTTCATGTAGATAAATCCAGTCCATAATCACGAAATTTCGTCGAATCGGCAAAAATACCAAAATCTATTCATTCCAGATCAAATGGAAAAGTTGTTGCAATGCGCATTCATTTACAATATGACTCCAAATTTCAATTTTAAGTAGATAAAAACGCCACTTTCTTTCGAAACTTATGTCTAGCGCGCGACCAAGTTCAAATTTATCTGGGCGGAGTTACGTGCGCATTAATAATGTTGTTGTGTAATGATGAATCTACGCTTGTGTATTTAGTTTGGAATACGGCATACATTCAGTTACTTTGTTTCTTGTAGTGTATTTTTGTTTATATAATTAAGCCTTAGGTAGAATAAGAAAATGAGCATATAATAAAAAGGTTACTGCATTTGTATGGGAAAATATGAACTCGTTTTGTCGGATGGATATACTGCACTCCCAAGGTCGTGCAGTATATCCATCCGAAAAACTCGTTCATATTTTCCCATACAAATGCAGTAACCTATAAGTACAACGTATAACACGTCTGCAGACTTACAACAGGAAGACCAAAAATAAGAATGACTCCAAAATAGGAATGAATCTTATTGCTCAGTTCCCTCCTTATATGCACATTCTATTACGAATATACTTCACAACATACCCCACGTGACAGATCTTACTACTCAATTTATCTCGAACTTGCCGATTCATGTGACCTAATCCAACCAATGGGAAGTTACTGAATTCTTCTAGAAGCGTCCAAACCCCATCAACCAATGAGAAAGTAACCTAAAGTTGTCAATAAGTCTTATTATTAAGATTATTATGAGCAATTGTCAACACATACGTAAGCGTCTATGTTTAGATCCAATGTAATGTTACGCTCTTTAACA
>JAECUM010031959.1:0-21934 GCA_016617855.1 Megalonaias nervosa
TAATATATGTCCGAGTGAATCTCTTACTTTTTTTATAACAATTAATGTTTCTTTGTGGTTGAATATTCTGTTCAGTATTGTAAGACAGGTTTCCAAGGAAGAGTTTGCTTTGTCAAAGTTGATATTAAGGCCTAGAGGCAATACATATCAATGATCATCATAAAATCTGCTTGTCATTTTCGATTGAATACCACAGGAGTATTATTAATCTAGATTTAAGCTATCTCTGAAGGGATCGTGGATGAGAATGACGTATTTATGCCTAAATCTACCAATAAAGCATAAGCTAAAAGATTGCCGCGGGCTATTTAGTAAGGAACTGAGATGATAATTTTGTCATGACTCCTTTGAAAGTTTGATTCTTGGAATCTTTCTTCGAAGTTAGCGTAACTATTTCCAGGTTTTTTTTCAAAGATGGGAATGATAACTTTAACACAATGAAGTACGATAATGAATTGTGGATATAGTTGTCAGAAGTTTGTAGATTATTGGTAGTCAAAATGCCTAAAGTTTTACATTTGTTAAATTTTCCGAGACATCGATGGTTCATGATGGCCGTATTTCAGTATTCGACGAATGTAAGTTAAGTAAATCTCACAGTTTGTAAACAAATCTCGTTTTGTTTCAGAAGAGCAAATATTTACTAGTCAAAGACTAGCCAAATCTGTTATCTTCTCTGGGAGCCAAAATTGTTCATTATCATCCATATCGTTAATATTGTGTCGTGAAGAAATTGCAATGGACCAAGATTCAACCTTTGTTTGGATTGAAAATTATGCTTATAGACACAAAATTGGAATGGATCAAGATTAGACCTTAGCCTGGCTTAAAGTTTAGGCTTATAGACAAGAAATTAGAATGGACAAAGATTAGACCATTCTTTGGATAGAAGAATATGATTGTAGACAAGAAATTGGAATGAACCAAGATAAAACCTTTGTTTGGATTGAAGATTGTGCTTATATACAAGAAACTGGAATTGACCAAAATTAGAACTTTGTTTGGATTGAAGATAATGCTTATAGACAAGAAACTGGAATGGACCAAGTTTAGACCTTTGTTTGGATAGAAGATTATGCTTGTAGACCAAAAATCGAAATGGACTAAGATTCGAACTATGTTTGGATTGAAGATTATGTTTATAGACAAGAAACTGGAATGGTAAAAGATTCAACCTTTGTTTGGATCGAAGTTTATGCTTATAGACAAGAAACTGGAATGGACCAAGATTCGACCTTAGTTTGAAGATTGTGTTTATAGACAAGAAATTAAAATGGATCAAGATTCGACTCTTTGGTAAGATCGATGATTATGCTTATATACAAGAAATTGGAATGGACGAAGAGTTGTAAAAAAAATTTCTCAATATTTTGCAATCTGTTGGATACTGTAGCACATTAAATAAGGAATTCTTGCGAGGTTAGCAGTATTTATGTATGCATGTATGTATGTGCGTGCGTGTGGAGGTTAACTAAGCACGAGGTTTATTTGACTGCATTTGTACATTAAAGAATATGTAACTGTTCCAATTATGTGATATGTTAAGTCATAACAAAAAAGTAATAAAGTTTTGTTTGTCAATGAGAGAAGTTATAACTAAAATAAGCTAAAGACATATTAGCGAATATCAGGAAGAACAAATTCTCGGTGAAACAGCAAAATCAGTCAGAGTCATGTTTAGCAAACCAGAGACCAATATTTCGAGAGCTCTTTCAAGACGAGAAGAGGAATTGCAATGTCATTCCTAATATAATTGAAGATAGAAAATTTTAAAGTAACAGTCGTAGTTATAAAAAGACATACATACAATCAATATATGTGATATAACTGGGAAATGTATGATTTTACGGTGCTTCGGCACAATTCAAGGTATATATAACTGTTATAGAGGTAAAATAATTAAAAATTTGTTAACCTTATAAATTACATTTAAAATATTACCTGTAATGTAATCACAGCAAATGTTAAATGTTTAAAATCGGTAAATGTATAATCTAGTACAGAAATATTTGCACAATATCAAAACACCATTAAAGCACATTCTGGGAGAATCAAGAGTTAGATAAGTTAAATAGGATATTTGCTTGAAACTATTGAATAACGGATAAATTTCATCGAGTGGGTGAAAATAATATATCCATTATTAACTCAAAAGAAGCAAATTTTTTTTTTTTTTTTTTTAATAAAAGCGTACTAGCTAGCAAGTTATACTAAAGTCAGACTAAAGTAGCAGATTTCTTAGTGGATCGTGGTTTACCGTTTATATTTTATTGTGTTTTGTGATTATTTACACAGAAAGTATAATCAGTTACATAACTCTCCTTCCCAGTTTAAAGTAAAATAGTACAATAAGAAAAATAATAATTCGCGCCTCGTTGGATTTGAACTCTTAACGTGAGGCGGACATATTTACCACTCGGCAATGTAATCATCTAAGAAAAATATCGAATTTCACAGCTATCTTATTATCGACGCGGCAGTGAAATTATTTATAATAATGCACTCCAGTGAATTATCAAAATTATTTTACTTGGAAAATCCAATAATTCATAGAGTAGCATAAAATATAAAGGGGTAATTACTGTCAAAGCCATGATTCTCTCTCCTGATGTAGTTGCAGAAAAAAAAATTCTGTTTCTGTTCTTGTTATTCACTTACTGCACAATTGATTCAGAGATTAAGGGTCTTTTTTTCCAATGTTAAATCTCACTTTTAAGGATGGATGCAGTGAGCTGTTAGTATCTGGAAGTCACGTGGTATCCTAAACTTCTTTCCAATCAACTGTATAATTTCAGATCCAGCAAATTGCGTGTTACCAACTCCTTACCAAAGTTTCCTCAGTTTTTCATTCTGTATGTCCTAACTGATATAGACAGCTACAAAACTGTATATCGTGAAAATATCGTCGCTTCAGTATTATATGGTGGTGTCTTTCGCGGGCGCTTTTCACAGCTAACATTTCCTTTAACCTGCATGTCAAACCACAAGAGACGATCATTATGTATGGGCTGAACTTTGGTGTACAAACTTACAATGTATGGTCCGCTTTAATGCTCCTGAGTGGGGTGGGCAATGATGGGTGGGTATCTTCTCCACATCCTCACTATTTATTGTGTTAAATATTCTTCAAATTCACCTTAGTGACATACACGTCAAAACCCACCTCAGTTTCAATCTATTCATATTTATTTGTTCATATAACGTTTGTATTTAAAGATAATTATTACTTGTAGGTTGTCTTGTTTTCCAAGTTTTGGGTTATCGTTGAAACCAAACGCATCATCATCACAAGAACCCAAAAAGAGAAAAAGCATCATCCAGGTTGTTCAAATACTGAGTGACGAAGCCTTGTTCTCTTAATCTTTCGTGCAAGTACTCAAGCATCTCGACCCTGTTTTCACTGAAGTCTTCAGTTTTTCTCATCAGCACCATTAAGATAAAATAAATTGAACAGATAACTGCCTCTTGTAAATGCTAATGCATTAGCCATTGTACCTCCAATTATTCTTGCTGCTGAACTAATTATGTTTTCCTGAAAAGTATATTCTACCAAAGACAAAACATACGCCATTGTTTATTGTGCTAAGCTAGGTATAGAAAATGTTGATACCGCTTTCAGCGTTTATTTTAGCTTTTATGAATGGTCCAGTTTTTAATTTGAACAAGAGAGTAAAATCTTGTTTTGTGCAAGTCAATATACATGTTTCTTTTACAATGTGAAATTAGTCTACGGCGCCCTTGAGAACTGGTTGTTTGTTTACCTCTAACCAAACGCAGAAGAATAGTTTGAAATAAGACATTTTGCTTGTATAAAAATTTGTACGTCCTATGATGGAAAGCTATCTCAAATGACAAATACAGATCAAAACCATATACCTTGTAATGTAGTATGGTGACGTTTATCAAAGATGGGAATGCTGACATACCCCACTGAGGTACCGAACGCGGATTTTCTAAAATAAATCTATTCCAGAAACACTTAAGTGGAGTGATATATCGCGAAAATGGAGGTTAATTCAGTGACATGCTAAGGTGGTGCGCTGCAGCTTCGAATTTTGCGTAGGTTAGATTTTTAAAGAAAATATTCCCTGATTCTCCTCACTGGTTATACTGGCTATTTAAAACAAGACCTTGCATATCGTAGGTACTGTTCAAAGAACTTTTAATTCCCTCTATTTCGGTGTATGATTATTTGGTGTAGCATTGGTTACAGAGTATACAGCTAGGCCTTATTTCAGATGTGCACATATCAAAAACTGCTAGTTCCGCTTGGTCATTTTCACTTCCTGGACTGAAAGGTTAATTGTTGAAAAAAAGAGCCGAGCGATAACTTTCTTACATTTTATATATTTGGTAACTCATCCATTGTACATTCAGAAGCGGGTATTACCTAGTCTGGTAAAATTAATTTTCCCTATTTCAATAACAGTTATTGCTTAAGACAGTATGCTTTAAATTAATTCAGGCTGATTTTCTGAGCCCATGGGAGCAGTCATTTTTGTTAGCTGTGTGCTGAGATGATGTTGTTACGTATTGGCTCGTTCAAAAGTAACAAAAGAAAAGAGTGAAGACAACAAGCTTTGTATGTTTTAACAAAAATAATTTATTTCCCTATAAAACACGGTGAAAAGGTGAAAATATGAAATAGGACTTACGATTTTTGAAGAAAATGCAAACATTTATCCTAGTACTAAAAAAAATACAAGTCCTATCACTAAATAATTTTAACTGAACCCAGGTTCGAATCTTGATGACGTTCCAAGATGGAGAATGATGACGTCAGGTGAAGTCTTTACATAAATGTCCAGAATTTCACGTTGAAACACAATTTGTACTGTACTATTCCAATTTAGAATGAATTTCACTGAATGTCTTTGTCCTAAACCACTTGTGTAGTTCTCCAGGGAAAAATAAATTATTATTTAAAAAGTAGATGAACTCCTATAGCTGTCATCTATAACAAGACACATCTCGAGCTCTACAGATGTAAAGAAAATAAACTCTTTCCAGCACAAGAAAAATAATACCTTCTTCTCAAGGTATAAGAACGACTCTGACCATTTCACAGGGACCTAAGTGTTTAAAAACCGAACCAAAACGTCATTTCATGCACATGCACGAAGAACGCGTGGTTATTTCAGCATCTAACAATCGCAATACGCGATGTAATCACATTTGCTTAGAAAAATGACCTTGGCCACAACCAGTCGTTTACGCCGGTTGTTTAACCAGTCGGCAATCTAAAATAATGCTTACGCAAGCCGAGCGTCATATTTACGTTCTAAATAAACACGATGTTTCTTTCAAAAATATTAGATCCTGTGAACATAATCATCATCATAATAAAATATAATGATACAAACATGAAATAAAAAGAATTCAAATTTTAACACACAAGTAATTAAATTACATGGTCGTAACAATGTACAATTTCCACAAGTAAAATATAAAAAACACAAGTTCAGCCGCATTACATGAAAGTAACATAATATTCTCCAAAATGTGCATGTTGAAAATGCAAACATCTTCACTTTACACCTGTCCTTTTCTCATAACTTCATAATATCTGTTGAGCCCCCTAAAGTAATATTGGCAAAATAAATTACTGTCACAGGTATTCATGGATTACGTTTTGCATATGTTCAGTCTAGCCTTAAAAAATTAGACTTCAAATGTTTCAGCGAAGATATATGTAATAAAGAAGCTACATGTATGTGCAGTAGTAGCTGCTGTATTACCAGTGTTTTTCCAATTCTTGGTGGAAGGCCTTAGCTTGGTTTAATTGATCTCTACTGTGTCGCGTCAATATCTATCATTGACGCCACGAGATATCAGTCAGTTGCGCTCATCTTACAGGCGTGTAGCTAGACAATTTTTCGTCATATGTGAGTATAGAATAACGAAAACACTTCCTTCGTCGCGTAAGGACCAAAGGTGGAGAGTGCGTGAGGGGTTTACCCGATCAGTTTAAAACCGATCACTCCTATTTAGACATTATGGGATTGCCAACAACAATCAAGATTTATTACCTTCGAAATTGAAGAGATTTGCAACTACGAACCTCCGAAAGTGAGGATTTTTCAACGGAAGTGCTCCAATACGTATCGGCAATGTTACGCTTTTGCAAAAACAAATATTAACACACTTGTTTTGAAAGAATGCAGCTTAGTTTAAAATTACATCCAGGACAATGTTTTACATTGACTTCAGTAAGTCATGAAAATTAACAAAATAATCGGGCCATGTGTTAGGAATTAATATGTTGCTCTTAGCATACATACGTGATCTCTTAGTTTGTCGGCGTAGGGATAATATCCAAAATTGGATAGTAAATCGCCATATAGCAGAGTGGCTTATTTAGCGACTATGGCTCAGAGTGATTTTCTATTTTACACAGCTTCCTATCTGCGTATAAGCAGCTACTCGACTCTCTTAGGTGGCAACTAATACTCTTTAGGCACAAAATCATAACATTTATATATATATTAGTGTTAAACGATTACAATAAATACAAAGTTTTATTGGGTTTTACAAAGATTGTATTTCTGAATACCTATGGTAACTATGAATATAAAACATCTGTTTACACTGTGCTGTGAAAAATGTTACCTACCTTTTAAGTATAAACGGGAAACAAAAGTGGTTTACGTCAATTACAGTCGCCATCTACATCTACATACATATTATGTTGATTTAAAAACATTTTAATATTATACGAACTTAGTAAACTTAAACATAGAAATAACCCTTAAACTATTTGTTGTCATATATAATAAATATTTTTGCTTCTCTTGAGCGGCAGATTATTTATGTATTAAAGTGGGAACATTGTTCATTTAGAACTTTAAGGCGGCCGTGAAATGTGGAATGGATGTGAAATTCATTTTCAACAAAAATGAGTTTAAACCATATTTTACAGATATCTTTCAGAGTCCTTAAATGAAAAAAGTCAATAATTGCTACTTTTTTGTTACTCCAATCATCTTAACAGATACTTTTACTCCGCTTTTTTCCCTATTTATGCAAATCTTCTGTTACGACTGTAAGGTTCTAAACTAAGCACAGAAAAGAAAGAAAAAAAAAAGAATTTTGTAAAACTTTAAAAACTTAATAGTTTCCCTACAATACAATCTAAAAATTTAAAAGCGATTGAATATGGTGTTCAAGGATCATAACTGATTGGACAGCAACTATAATCAAAAAGTATGACGCATAATATTGAATGTTTTCAACTTTTCTAACTTGTTTCCTTTTTGCCTGATTGTGCCATTGCAGTCGGGTAATAGATCCAATGCAGTCGGAAAATAGTGTCATTGCAGTCGGGTCCCAGTTGGCCACAATTCTGTACTCAGCACAGCAATAATGTGCTATGATATTTGATTTAAACAATATTTATTGAAGAAAGATCTAATTTTTATTCAGAAGAAAACTGTCGTAAATACTTGCAAATGTCAAGCAAATAAAAAAACTTTGTTACAGACATGGTGAACTTGAAGAAACATTCATCATTTGATTAGTGCACTTCATAATTACGCATCACATATTCGATATATTTGCGATTAAAACAGTGAGAACAAATTACAAAAGTACAGGAAATAAGGTTATTTAAACTAATTGATATAATCTAGGACGTCAACGTAAAGTTAATAGTTTGATCCTCAAAACAAAACAAAAAACCCGACCTCAAAACGGTTCGCTGATTAATTCAGATTAATGATCTACAGTACTCTGTCGTATATTACACGGTACTGCAACACCTTCAATATGTGCAAGTGATAACGAAAACATTGATGGAATACTTTTCTTCCTAATGAATACAAAACCTCATAATCTTCCTAGGTAATACTACTTAATTACTGTCATTACTAATAAACACCAGAACTCTCCTATACCACACTACTGATAAACATCTCTTCTAACGCGATATTTGAAATATGCCTTACTACTTCAAATGGATTACTTCATATCACAACAAAAAAATAAATCTAAAATTCTTTGCAAAAGATAAATGATGCAAAACTACATTGTAATCAACTCAGTGGTCTACGTGCTTACATGGTAGGAAATGGTCAAATTATGGTTAAACGTAGTAGTTATGCGAAACACCATTCAAGAGAACACAAATGTTGCTTAGCCTATTTCCAACATTAAAACTGATGTTTCACAGTGTGTAATGAGAGACAGTGATTTAATAGATAGTAATAGAAATAGCCAGTGTCAACTCTGATATCAGAAATAAGAAATAATCAGAAATAAAAACTGTACTGTATGAGAAGGAATTATGTTTTGTACTTGATGCAGATAAATGAACAAAAGTTGTATTCGGATAAAGTTACCACACAAACATCAGGTCAATATATAGATTTTGTGGAAAGCAGGGTTAAATTCAAAACAGTGCATGGTGGTTCGGTGTATGAAGTACGTGCTATTCAATCAACAATGGGCATCTCAAAATTGGTTATAGATCTCAAATCTTTCACACGATTGAAAGGACTGGTTGAGAATTGTTAAAATTAAATGTAACAGTTGTATATGGATGCTTTGTTAGCTTGATGATAACGACAAAAGAAAATTTGTCAAGCGTAAAGTACTCTTTGGATATCTTATACCGTATACCTTATAATGAACTAAACTTCAGTCACATTTAAAATCAACCAGAAAAACTAGTTGCATGCGCTATCGTTAACCCATTGGGGGAATCAATTAAACTGGACAAAAGGAAAACATATGCTGAAATGAAAGAATGGTTAACTGAACATTATATTAACAGGTTACACTAGCAAGAGAGAAACAATGCCCACTTCAGGGTCTCTTATTCATTTGGATAAGCCTTGGAACGCAGAAGTTCTGTACACGCATGAGTATCCGACACTTAACGGGAGATACATATGCATATTGACAGTTACAG
Organism: Megalonaias nervosa; assembly: GCA_016617855.1. Lineage (NCBI taxonomy): Eukaryota > Metazoa > Mollusca > Bivalvia > Unionida > Unionidae > Megalonaias > Megalonaias nervosa. The sequence continues at coordinate 8,909 of JAECUM010031959.1, forward strand.
CTGTCTCTTTAACATATGCATTGTATCAGAAAACAAGACCAAAGGTGAAAATCACATACACGACTTTGATTTTGATGAGGGGAACAAATGAATTTTACAACAAAAGAGGCAAGGATTTGTTTCACATGAAAAACATTGAGTACCAGTCGAATTGCTCGAACAGAAGGCATTAGTAGTGAGAAGGTTTAACATAACAGTCAAATCAAGAATGAAAAATGAAAATGGGTGGACGTCTTATGAAAGCTAATGTATGGACACAACAGACCACATCAAAACATGGGTAAATATAACTCAAGTACAATCCAGAATGAAATCCGCCAAATGACAACAAGCAAACCGGTATTTTACAAACTTGAAGCTTGGACAGAAAGGATATACAGGGCATGTCTTTTGCGAGGGAAAGTTATTTTGTTTACAACTTCGACCAAGAATACGAGTTAGAAACTAACCAATGTCAAGACATGTAACATACTCTGTTCATAAACGACCGAAACAATGTTTATAACACTCGTAAAAAACTTTACTATCCCAATGAAACAAATAATTGACTAGATTTCCAAGCACGTTTTGATCACTCCAAAAGAAGTGTTCTGGAAAAATGCGGAATTGCAGTATGGGGAATTGGAAAGGTACTTCTTACCAAACTTGAAGTGGATATGCGCAGCTGCTGATATTATCATTGGAACCTCCGTAATAATTCTAGATCCTTTTCTTTTGAACAGTTGTTTCAGTACCTGACCTAATGGTAATTTTTCATCCACTTTTAAATTAATTTCCAAAAGTTTCTCAAGACTGCTCTTTAGCTGTATCAGATGCCCAACTAAATGTGCTTGTTTAGTTTGAACACTTTTCAAATATTCTTTTAAGACATCGTTTTTGTTTCTGTCTTTTTTTCTGCTGATGTTGTTGTTGATGAGCCCTTCAATCTGTTTTCATACCTTTCAACATGAACTCTGTTTTTGATCTGTTACGTGTAGGCTCGTACAAAAGTAACAAAAGAAAAGAGAGATGTCAACATGCTTTGTAAATTTTAACAAAATAATTTATTCCCTAGAAAACAAGGTAAAAATATGAAATAGGACTTACGGTTTGTGAATATAATCCAAAAATTAATCCTAGAATTGAAAAATATAAGTCCTATCACTAAAGAGTTCTAATTGAATCCAGGTTCGAATCTCGATGACATTTTGGCTTAATAATTCCTATAGACTACCTCATAGCAAATTGACTTGTACCTTGCAAAATTATTATACAATATGTCGATTTTCTTGTTTGGAAAATAAGGTTTGAGATGGGTAAAAGGGCAACACAAAGCATTTGACAAGTTACAGAGATAAAAATAAAGATGTGTCCAGGGATATTAAACACGTAAAAAAGATGGAAAAGAAATACAAAACAATATACAAAGCATTGAAATGGTTAACAGCAAGTATGAACTAGTTTCAGCTGTGTAGGTATTTCAACAGCTCGAGTGTGATTATCTGGATTAGCTATTGATATTATGTTCCACCAAACGTTACGTTATTTGGCACAGCAGTCTTTTGAATTGTTATACATGGCTTTAAGTGAAAAACACATTAGAAGTTAGGTTTTGAAGCGAGATCATTTAGTAACATCAGCCATCGTTAAACTGAGCAGTATATATGAACTGATACGCAAATCGATCACTGATAACAAAATAAGGAAGCGGGGCAAGTATTGTACAAAATTTGCAATGAATGTTTTCATGGATATTTTCATTGTTTAACGTCATTATGTAGCCACAATCAGCTTTTAAAATGTTTGACCAAACTGTCCTATGAACTACTTTAATAGGATCTTGCTACCTACCATATGAATCTGACACTAAGAAATTGGTGGTTATCGTAATTGATAATCCGAACACATATATTCATCTTTTTGCACATATGGTAAATGAATAAGTCTGCAAACTCCCCATTAGTAAGTAATCGTATTAAACGATTTTACTTTGTAGCAAAGTAAAAGAATTCAGTTAAAAGCAATTAGACAAAATTGACATTCATTTCTCTATATCCAGTTTGTTTTCTCAGCCATTTTCCCTATGCAGTTAAGATACAAATTGATTCCAAAACGTGTAACGACTAATTGTTTTCAAGCACCCCCTTTGCCGATCGATCTGAGCAGCCATGCTATTACGACCATTTGGGGTTGAAAAGCTATTATTTATCTGGAATTATACTAAAAGCATAATCAATGGGGCTGCTAAAGATTGCAAACATTAAATATATTTGAAGCACTACCACTTTTACACATGTCCTGGATCCCGGTTTGAAGAAAACATCTATATGTCGTAAGTGCGCCGTGACCCCGGTTCAATTCAATGACACCACTTGGAGTGTCAAGGCAAATCTTAAAGCAATCTCTCTCTCCACAGAATACAAGTTTAATTTATACTTGTTTTTATTTTCATCAATGAAAATCCATCATCTGAGGATATATCCACGATAAAGTTTAGGCTTGGATGTTCATAAAAGCTGACATTTCACAAAGTTCGGACTTTAGAAGGACCAAACGCGAACTATCCCACATAGACATTAGAAGGAGCCTGTTTCACGTGGGTTTCTATCGTGTATTTTATTAAACTTAAAAGAATTGAATATTTCTTCACCTTTGTAAACAAATACTTCGTTTTTGTTCCGACTTGTGCTGAAGATTTTCAACCTGGCTCTTATTTTTCGTTCAGGAAAATCAATTGCTGTTTATGGAACTGAATAGATGATAAAACAGATCGGTTCAGAAAAAGTGAGAATATTCTTTCGCGACAGGGTTTTAACGGTCAAGGTTGAAAAGAGAGAAAGCGAGAAAAACATAATGATGAATGACAACTAAATTAGTCAGGATTGCAGTAATAATATTGTATTGTTGTATTTTCTGTGTTCATTACCTGTGTAATTCGGAAAATGATGGTTATACAACAATAAACGCAGAAAAAACAACATTAAACACTTTAAATATATCATGCAGCAGAACAAACATTTTATTGCACTTTAGCATTCTTGTAAAGAACGAGGATACAAATTAATGTATATGAAGCAGAATTGAAAGAACTATTTGCGTGCCATAATTTTTGTGAATAATGTAAAGTTTCCTAATTTCAAGAACAAGATAGTCCACGTATTTATTTCTTTGATAGGCGGGAGGGGTCACGAGATTTATTTATGAAAAGATTTGATCTTATATATAGATTTGATTTCTTCTAGTAGATACTTTCAAAAACTTACGATGGAGTGGAAAAATGAAACAAATTAAATGGGACGCTATTAGTGTTGTATTATGTGAATTAATTTATAAATAGTTTGTAAATGGTAGTTGATCAATACGGTAGCTTGCTGCCAAATCATTATAAATGCACCACAAGTCCGTTGACCTTCTAATTCATCGTCTCTTCTAGAGGGCCTCTCAACATACTTCCTCATAATGTTTCTTACGCAAATAATAAATAGGCAGAAATGTCACTATCCTAGCAGCTTCTGACAGATGTTTCCAAGTCTATCTGATTGTAAAGTTCAGCAGTTATCTCGTATCTCTAAAAGTAAAGGTATATATTTTGACACAGTTGTATTGACTCTTTGACTACATCATATTGACGCTTGTCAAGAAAGTAAGGTGTTCGTGGTTGATAATGGGTTTCAACTTCGGATAATAAAATATCATTCTAAGTCAACTTTAAATTGACTGAAATCCGAATTTCAACGGAATATCGATTTTCTGAGGAATAAGCCTTATCAGTCAATTCCTTGCCTCGAGCTTCAAATTTGAAACGATGGTGTTAAAAGAAAAATCTGCAAAACTTCGAACCGTTGTGGCATTATAAAAGATGAGTTATCAACATTATTTCGAGACATTTTACGACATTTTCCTAAACCTGGGAGAATATGAAGTTTGAGGAATCAACATCGATCTTTGCCAAATCATCTTTTTTCAGATTGACTGATACAAAAAGGCTACATTAGTATTGTGCTTTCCAATGACTGAATTTATAAAATTGTCACTATCTCTTTTCGCTAAAATATGAACTTGGGAATCTGATTGCATTTCCTGATAGCTTGAAAATATAGTTACGGGTTCTGGAGGTAAATTTGACGGTACTATTAATAGAAAGCAGCACCAGAAGGAATTATAATATCATGAAAGAAGCCACTCTACTTGTTACCAGTTAATATCCGTTTACATTTTCTGCAACTTACTGACATCCACTTCAATACTTACGTGAAACACTACCCAGACTCTATCCTACGTTTGTTGAGCAATAATCCGGACTACGCACATTGAAACTGAAATGTAATTTATGCGACAATTTGACGACTTCGTTGCATTTGAATAAATTAATAAATTAATAAGGAGTTTAAGTGACAGTGACATTTACTGGGAGTGCCAAAACCTCATATACGTTTTGTCATCCTGAACAACATTTGAGAAGCCAATATCAATAAACAGTTTATTTTTTATTTAAGCTCTGGTGATGCTTTCTATTGCATACACTAAGATTATCTCTTGTCATCATCTTCTAAGAAAAAAAAAATATATTAAAGACTCTTTAGTGACTGACTGATTCATGTAGTAGTAGTAGTAGTAGTAGTAGCAGTAGTAGTAGTAGTAGTAGTAGTAGTAGTAGTAGTATCAGTAGTATTAATGGTGGTGGTAGCTGTTGGAGGAGGAGGCGTTAAGGAAATAGCAGACGTGAACGGAATAATAGTATTCCCTGTATTTGTTATTCATGTTGTTATTGTGGACACAACAGCCCCAGCATATCCAGCTTTATTAAATGAAATTAAATAATAACTCCACATGATGTTGTATAAGACAATCGTGTGAATTGGACAACGAACACTGTACAAAATACTATGAAACCTTCTGTGTATTGCCGGTAAAAAAAGACCGGTATATATTATTTGTCTAGCACTGTGCTTCATACATCCAAAAATTATCGTTTACAGATTTGTGATTCTTGGACATCACTGTTCCCTACCCTGTTTATATACAACTGCGGTCAAACGTGCATGAGAAACTGACCTAACTCAAACAAGATAATAAATGAATGGATTGTAGAACGGACACTGTGTGCTCCATCCACCTTCATGATAGGACAAGAAAATAATTAAATTAGAATTCAGTTATAACAAAGATATAAAAAGTAGGCAGCTACCGAAACACCAGTGCTTTCTAGCGGAGTCAGTTGATGAGAAGGAAATATTGTATGCGACGATATGATAGGCAAAGTTCTTTATTCGTATATTTTTCTTCTAAACTGTAGGAAAATGAAATCAAGCGATGAACAAAAACAAAAGCAAGGTTTCTGCATTCTTGATAATGATTTCATGTGGAGAGTACGTGTGCAGTAAACACTTTCTCAGCTTCTTTTCAAAACGATCGAGAAAAAAATAATTAGAAACAGTTAATAAAAAATACAAATGTTTTATCAAACACTTCACAATTTTAAATCAACTTTTGATTTCCCTGTCGTCTATCCTTCAACTAGCTTAAATAACTGTTATTTATTCCAAACAGTTCAAGACTGTAACACGACATTTACTTTTTCAGTGTACCTCGATCCCACATTATTAAAGACAGGATTGGTTTTCCTTTGAATGATATAATGATATAATCTGTGTCATGTATATTTGATTAAATATCCCTCTTTTAAACTGAATGAGTGTGTAAATGACTGACAGGTTTAATCAGGAATCGTTGTCTTCAATGTTTACATTGCTGTGGTCATTGTAAGAAAAGAGTGTAGCGGGTATAACTTTCCTTACAATAACTCTCCTTTAAAGGTCTATAATTAGATTTTGTAATTGGCTTTCAGAAAAGAAATTTTAGGTTTTTTCCTTTATTTGTGATAGAGGCGGAGGACATTTACTATAAGATACATTAGAGGGCGAGGTAACAGGTCAATATTTAATCATGCGTACAAACTTATACTTTCGTATTGAAAAGTTTTAACTGTTAGAAAAATAATTTTGGAAGAGATGTTACTGTCATATGGGGAATATTTAAGATTGTTGCCATCGAAGATTCTGTTTCATAGACTATATATAGATTCGAAGTATGTCAAGGTTAGCAAAAAAGTTTTAAAATTTATGCTATGGTTTTCTTTAAAGGAAAATCAACGCAAGATTTCGATTTAGTTCTTGTTCTCACGGTGACAAAACATTTAAAAACAAATGAAAATTGTGCAACCAATTTAGGAAAACAAAATTCCGGGTCTTTTTTTTCCACATTTTTGCAAGCTTTAACTGAGAACCAAAATGATCCTTATAACAGGCAGAAAGTATATGCAGGTTACTGAACTTTGATCCTTTTTGTTGACTGGCGACTATGAAAGAGGTGTTCCGAAAATGGAAAGGTTTTCAGCTGCTTCTGATTTATTTTGAAGGATATTTTCAGCTATTTATATAAAGACATTCATTCAAAAAATTATATATTTTTTAACAAATTCACACTCTCTGTCATAAAATTATGGTAAAATCAGAGATTTGCACATATATACAAACCTGTCCCTTGTAGTACTCTCCTCTTTGCATCTGGAGGAAATGACTGGTCCAATATGGTGGAAATATATAGTCATGGTAATGATAATAATACTCCTTGTTTTCGATTATTATTCAAATAATTTAGCAACGGTGTTGCAAATGGTATTATTATTATTATTATTATTATTATTATTCAGCAACAATGCTCATAGGAGCCCGTGAATGAAAATGATCTAAGTACTTTGGATAGATCTGAGATTTCAGGAAGCAACAATATAATAAAGAATCCGATCTAGTCAGTTTAAAGCAGACGAGATTGCACAGCAAGAAATTATCCATATTGAAAATAGTTCAAGATTGGCATTAGATATTCCAAACTTTTTCTTGGTACCCCGGTTATGTTCATTATACCTTTATAACAATTTTTCATAAGAAACATTACTTTATGTGATATACGACTTTCTTCCACTTTTAAGGGTTGACATTATTTACAATATCTTTCAAAGATATATATATATATATATATATATATATATATATATATATATATATATATATATATATATATATATATATATATATATATATATATATACAACAACACTATATATATATATATAACGTTTTCAACATATTGCTAAATCGTCTCAAAGCGAATTTGGAAACTAAGCCCAAATGAATCATATCTCTCATCCCGATTTAGAGAGATTTTAACAATGATACCAATACTGAATGCAAAACAAGTTCGTTCACCCACCCCACCCACATCTCAACACATTTCTTTTTCAACCCAACCTACTTACCTTGGATCAGTTTTCAAGTTATTTTATTAGTTGTAAAAATGTTTAATAATTTAATTTAATAATGTAATAATTAATTTCTGCTTTATTTTAGGAAACGCATTCCGTAGGGAAGCTATTTAATTGATTTGTTAGTTTCTGTTTATTATCATTTTGATAAAAATATTTGAAGAGGCTGTTGGCATATTTTTTAAAGAATTTCCTCATAGAAACTTCGATAGAAGCATTCAGCAATTAAAGTACGATAAAGGCATGAAAATAACCTGCATTGCTCTCAAAGACACAGGTACTGAACGGGATTTATGGACTTGAAAGCCGAAACGTAACTTTTCTAACGCCATTACAAACATCGGGCCTACAGTAAACATAATAGCAATAACAAAGACAAAATTACCAGGGTTGCATAACCTGCACTGTACTTTCGCACAAGCAAGTTTGACTATTAGTCCCAAGGCCGACAAGAGGGGGAGGCAACCGAGAATATATCGCCGGGGTCCGAGCCAACACTTTTTAATTTTATAAAAGAAACATTTTGTTTGAACAAGAACTAGGAGAAGCCCGGGCGTTTCTTACCCCAGGGCCCTTGATTGCTCTCTACGGCCCTGATCAGTCCGATAGAACTGCAAATTTTAATCCAGAAATATGTAAACTGTATAGAAGCAAGACTATTCTACCGTGTCAAATTATGCAAACATGATAACGCAGAGCTAATCTAGAAGCTGTTACACGAAAAAAATATTTATAGAAACCCAATATCGCATGATGCTCCTTAGAGGCACTTCCTCATTAAACCATTTGTTTTGCCGATAACAGAAAAATGTAAATACTGTCATATGGGGAATGTAATGTGTCGAATTTTGAAGAAGTACTGGATCCTAAAGTTTAATAAATTGTGCATTAAAATTTTATCATAGTCAAGCCAGAAAAGTCTTTGAGAAAGTTCACTTTGATATTTCCCTTGTTTCATCTGTGAAACATAAAAGGGCCTACGTTTAAGCTTCAGTGGAATTGACCCAGTCATCGTAACGGTATACTGGCAGAGAGTACATTAGAACTACGACCGTATCTGTTCGTAAAGGACCGCATGCCAAATAATTGATCTTCAAATTGCATCATATCCTAGGCTGTAAAAATCTGATGAAAGACATGATTATTCTGGTGAAAATTTAGGAACATTTGCTTTCGATTGGTCAGTTAAAATTAAGGCGTACACTTTGGAAGTAATTTGAATTTAAGGTAGCGGCTTGGCTCAGAATTCTTTAGTCCAATTTTGCTTGCAAGAAGTCCAATTTGAGACTCCGGTGGAAACCTGAGAATAGAGTTTTCCCTTGTTAACAAAGTAAAGAGGCCAGATAGCTGTCTTGAAAGGAAAGGACGGGCTAAAGTGCTAGGACGCACGATTGTGTGGAAAAGAAACAGCATTAAGGTACGCACGTTTAATTTCAATGTAATTTTCTATTTTGTTGTTGGTTTTATGCAAATGTGTTTGATATGCTTGTGATGTAATCTACGTATTCAAATGTGTGGTATTTTATAGGGATTTATGAATTAATTTCCTTTGTCTATAGGATGATACTGTTTATCGTGAGTTAATGATAATTGCATATTTATATATGATTTTGTAATGTTCAAATGATATTGCAGGTTATTGGTTACTGTAAGCTAGAATATAGTGAATCTTACGCAATAGTAATCGAGCATTTATCTTATTGAGTGGAACTGGCTAGCCAGACGTAAGAAGACGTATAGTAATGTATGCTGATATATACGGCAGAATCGTTTACATACAGAACACGTGTCAATTGCTAATCAATTGCCGCGTGGAACAAGGACGATGAACTGTTTAATTAAGGTCAGACTTGGTATATTGCAATTGTCATTTGTAACTATAGATAACGATTGTACCTTACCTCAAATACAGTATATTTGTAAGGACCGTTAATCGTTAAGGTCACATTATGTCAGAATTTATGCAATGTGGATAGCTATTTACGTTTCTGAATAACGGAAGTGAGAGATTTTATATATACGGATAGTGGTGAAACATATACAGCTTTAGTCGTAATCTTGTCATTTAAGGGAATAGCTTTCTAAATCCTCCCCGAGAAACCCGACGAGGACAGTCCAAGAGGGAAGTCCGCTAATAGAGAATTCAGAATAGAAGGGTCAAGAGGAAGAACCAAGCATACACGCTAGACGTGGAATACACAAAGTCAAGAGAGAATGACGCCAGGTGATGCAAGTCAGGCGTGGACATTGTACTCTTTTCACCACTCGGTACGATGATGAATGAATCCGTAAATTGAACACTGCTATTAAATTCCATTAATGTAAATCGGTTGGATTGTAATTGCAATTTTAGCTCATTTATTAATTAATTAAATTTATTTTATTTTATTGTTTAATGGGGCTCGTATTTATTTATTTCTTTTCAAATAGTCTTGCTTAGTTCTCTGTCAATATTCTATCTATCTATTCACACTGGGCAATAATATCGAGGGATGTCATCCCCTAGATAACGATCGCCAAATCAATTAAAGAGGGGCGCTAACCACACGACCCCCCCCCCCTTTACAGGGAATATTTAAGATAGTTGCCATCAAAAGTTCTACACAAAATCTAGAGTAAGAATTCTCTGTGGCAGCTGGGACATTTCAGTAACTGTTAAAGTCCATCTAGCCATTAATTTTTTGTCTCTGTTACATCAGTTGAAATATGGATTTAACTGCATGTCAGTGTGATATTGATATCTTGCTTATAATATTTCGAAACAGCTTTGATATTAACATAATGTGTTTTTATACACTTCAGAACGCAGCAACCTAAATAAGAAAATCATTAAAAGTCGTCTAAATATGGTTCATAATGAACAAAGACTTGCTGGGAAAGTATTAATCTCTTTTCTTCGCCTCATTTAGAGCGACATTCTTACTTGTATTATTCATTTATTTACTTTTCATTCAGTCGTATCTCCAATGTGCAAAAGAAATTTAGTTTGCAGAAGCACGGAGATACAAGAATGTGGAACATTACAACCATTGTTCGTCACATGTTGCCGTTCACTGTATTGCCCAAAGGAGCTTCGTAACAAAGCCAGAAAAGAACACCGAACCAAGTGCAAAGAAAATACTACCTGCACTCCACAAAAACATCTGAAAAGCAGACCTATTAAAGTATATTTATTGGTACCAAAACTTTAAAAACTGTTAAAAGTGTGAGCTTGTGAATTAACAGAGACGCAACTGTAAAACGTTCTAGCAGATAGTGTGATTGTTTATGGTAACAAGGGACAAATAAATTACGTGTCATTTTAGTAGCACAAAGAAGAATTTACCTCAAGGTCATAGACCTAACAGGAGTGGTTACGAGCTAAGAAGATGTGACGCAACAAGTAATTACCTCATACCTAAAAATAGACAAAGTCTCTACCAGTGGAATTTGGAATAAATCCGTATTCCTTACAATACATATATTGTTGACTGGTTTACATTTTTCATGCCAATTTTAATATAAAGCGCCATTTAGTCTCGGAGAAAATGCATGTGTGAAAGTGTAATTTTGCCGATAGCCTGAGAAATCCAGAGAATTTGAAATTCAAATCTAAACTATAAATTCGTACATTCGATGCGAAATTCGGCCACTATCATCTTATGATCACAGCATTTTGCAACAATTCTCATGGTACTTATAAATTACATTTGTTAGAATTTGCACCAATATCATGCATCTGAACACGGTATGTGAAATGTTCGGAAGTTCCTCACTCGTGAATGCTAAAAAAATCTCATGATCATCAATGTCTGTCTTTTCTTGAACAAGCTTATTATCAGTTAGATATTTTTCTTGTTATTGTTAATTTGCTGTTGCATACCGAATTAAAGCAACACATATGTTATTCAGTCCCACCTCATTTCCATCCCAACGGAAATTAACTTACAAGAGTAAATCGTTCAGATTTTTAACACTTATATATTAGGACATATTTTTACTTTCACATGGATATCTGAGTTGTTATTTTGACTTAAGCTCTGCTGTACTAGTGTATGAAAAGAAGCAACTGCTCATATAAAGTTGTTGTTAATGTGTATGGAAATCAACAAATTCTCACGTACTGCTCTGCTATACTGGTGTATGAAAAGCAGCGACTGCTCACATTAAGCTGTTGTACTGGTGTATGGAAAGCAGCAAATGCTCACGTACTGCTCTGTTATACTGCTGTATAGAAATCAGCAAATACTCACATACTGTCATGTTTTACTGGCGTGTGGAAAGCTGCAAATTGTCACGTACTGTTCTGCTATGCTGGTGTATGGAACGCAGTAAATGCTCATATATAGGTCTGTTGTACTGTTATATTACAAGCAGCAAATATTCACATACTGTTCTGTTGGACTGGTGTATGGAAAGCAGCACATTCTCACGTACTGTTCTGCTATACTGGTGTATGGAGAGCAGTAAATGCTCATATATAGGTCCGTTATACTGATATATTACAAGCAGCAAATGCTTACATACTGCTCTGTAAAACCAAAATAATGATACATGATATGGATAAGAAAAACTCTTCACGACAATTTCCAATATGATCATAGATTGTGGAAATACAAAGAATATAAGACAGATTTTATCGAATGATTGACTGTTGTTTTTATTTCGATTGAGTTTGTCCGAAAATAGTATGGCCGTGCGCGCAAAGTGTTGGGATTAAATGACATAATTTCAATTGACAGCAATAGGGTAACTTCTTAATTTGTATTTCGAAAAGATATTAAACCGCATCTTGTGGCAATCTGGTTAATTTGCACTATGGAAAGTATATTTTCCTAGGTTACATCGGACATAAGGTTTATGTTAACCGAAAAGGAAAATAAATCAACTTACCAACAGGTTTTTTAACAAAAATATTAATTTTTTCAGTGTTTATTCAGGAAATATTCATCACGTCTGATTGCAATTCAAGGAACGCTTTATTATGTTTAAGTGGAAATAAACGACATCATGTTTACTTAGGTCTCGCGAGGAAGTCTAATGTTTCAGCATACAAGATATAAGAGATCCATTGATATTTTTTGTCTGAATAATATTTTGACAACGAAATCTGGGAATCTACTCAAGGTGTGTCAAGGTGCTCAGATTTCTTTCTTTTCAGAAAGTAATAACTCCAGGAGGCTTTAATTGCTTTTACTCAAGAGGCTGTTAGAAGAAACTCTTTACAAAAGCAAATAACCATTTGATGCTGGCAAAACATAATTGTGGCGGTCTAACATACACAATGGACATGTTCTTTTGTAAAAGTATTCAGATTATAAACATATTTTCGATAAACTGTTTTCATAATAAAATGTAATATCGTATCATTTTTTAAAATACTGACACCATTTTGGAGTGACCCCCCCCCCCAATATTTTCACGTTTCAATATATTGCATATATTACAATTTCGTTTCGTCAAGGATATGTTTCTATTGAAAAACTGTACATCAGAATTTTTTTCAGTCTTTCCATTTATACCGGAATTTTTCAATGAGTGCATCCTTTTACGTGTGTTGCAGAAACACGAATCTATCAAGAAAGCAACTCATACTTCGACTTTACTCGTCTAAGTAGTTTGCGAATGGAGAGTGATGAAGCTCATACATAATTTGTAAATATTTCTTTTCCTTTCGGTGTATAGGCTAGACCTACATAAATGAAGAAAACATCATAAAATTTAATTCCATTACGCTCAAGTTC
>JAECUM010031960.1:0-58508 GCA_016617855.1 Megalonaias nervosa
GTGTGTGTGTGTGTGTGTGTGTGTGTGTGTGTGTGTGTGTGTGTGTGATTTAGATTTTTAACGTAGCTTTAACAATTTTTCAGTCATTTCGCTACGATGTCTGCAGTTTGACAGTTTATAGTGATGTCCCACACTGGGACATCATGCCGCAGACATGTAGCATGATGTCCCACCCACATTATCCTGACACCAGGCCAACCAGTCCTAACACTAACCTCTTAATGCTGCGTGCCAAGCGAGGCAACTGTTAGTACCATTTTTTAAAGTCTTTGGTATGACTCGGGGGGGGGGGTAGAACCCGCGACCTCCCGCATCCGAGGCGGACACCCTAACCACTGGGCCACCGGAGCGGTATGAAGCAGTATTTTGTAATTGTGTTACCAAAACATCATCATATAACATTAAACCATGGGCAATATTTTTCAATATTGCATTACCAAAAAAATCATAGACTTTGATATCACTTCATGATATATATTTTGTTACATCATGCAACTGAAAAGGTACTTTGAGCATTCTGAAAAAAGTTGAATTTTAACATTGTGCATTAAGTCATTTAATAAAATATTGAATAGACCATTGTTGAAGTGAATTTGGGGGTTACTGTTTAGTAAATCATCATATTCACTTCTCCTAACAAAAGTTTATAATTCTGGCATATTTTCACAAATTAGGTGCACATTTTTATTAGTTAAGATTCTGTCATTTATAGAACTTTTATTTTTCTTACTAAACACTCTAGGTTTTAAATTGTTTTACAAAGAAAGTTATAAGTCTATCACTTTACATTATTTTTCCACTGGTCAGTAAATTTTTTTTGTTTCCCATAGTACAGGTAGGAAACCTGTTGATTTGGGGGTCAGTTGCTCCAAGGTCAGGGTCATTGTTGCTAAAAATAAATTTTGCAACAGTTTGATTACCAGATGATAAGTGAAGTTCTGCTTAACAAAATTCTAAAAAATTTGGTCCATTTGTTTTCCTTAGCCTCAAGAAGAACCTGATTGAGTTTGATGTCGCTTTAACAGTAACTTTGATTTGCAAAATGCATTTTTGTATTTGACTTCCTCTGTCATATTGACCCTTCTTGATGAGGGTTGTGGGGAGTAGCTGGAATCTTCAAGGTCAGGGTTGCTGTTACTAAAAACAGATTTGGTTTGGGTTTTTTTTCATTTTGAATCAGTTCTTTGTTCTTCTCTACCATTTTATAAAACATGCATATTATAATTCATTGACCTACATGTAAGAAAGAGGCCTATGGATTTGGCAGTTTGTACATTGAAGTTTATTTTGTTTGTTATGAACATATAGATTTGACCCTTGCATTTCATATTTAGATATGAACTGAAGTTCTCTATAACTGATGTAAAAGGGGCCCTGAGTAGCTGAGTGGTCTAAAGCGCTCTCCGTTACGGATCACTACCATCTCACCTCTGTCTGCGTGGGTTCGAGTCTAAGATTCGGCGAATGTGGATATGTGAGAAAGCTTGCCAGTAGCTTCTCGTGGGTCGGTGGTTCTTTCCGCGGATTTCCCGGTTTCTTCCTCCATCATTAATACTGGCCGCCATGTATAGCCTATTGTGTGCTGAAAAATGGCGTTAAGCCCCACAACAACAACAACAACAACAACAACAACTGATGTAAAGGATCCTAGATATGCATATTACCCTTTCTCTGACGAAAACCCAAAGTATATGGTGGGAAAACCCCCCCCCCCCAAATCCCACTGAACCAATTATATATGCCATTTTGCAGTACACATGTTCAGTAGTAAGGTCCCAAGTCGGTCACTTTACATCACTTTATGTCAGGTTTATAAATACATTCTTCGTCAATGAAAGAGCTTGTCATCAAAGAGAAGTGTGTGTCTGTGTGTGATTTTTAACGTAGCTTTAACAATTTTTCATATAGTTACAATGTCTACAGTGTGAGTTTATAGTGATGTCTAGCACTGGGGCATCATACAGCAGCCATATAGCATGGTGTCCCACCCAGTCACATTATCCTGACACCAGGCTGATCAGTCCTAACACTAACCTCTTACTGCTGAGCACCAAGCAAGGCAGCTGCTAGTACCATTTTTATAAGTCTTTGGTATGACTTGGCCAGGGTTTGAATCCGCAATCTCCTGCATCTGAGGTGGACACTCGAGCCACTTAGACCACCAGAATAGTCAAAGAGAAATGCAGTATAACTGTTGGAACTTAAGTTTTCATTAATTTTAATAAAGTATACCATATGTCCTAACTTACAAGTCTAGCCCAACTGCACGCTGTATATTCATCTCTGCTATAGCGTAATGCACCAGTAGATTTGTGGTCCATGCAGTTAGTTAGGAGTGGTCAGTTTCACATAAACCCTGATCTGCCAGTGCATTATATGATGGCAGATCAGGGTCTGTGTCATTTGCAGTTGGATTCCAGTTATAATAAGCAAGCAGAGACAGTAATAGTAACCTGTTGTATTTTGTTGCTGATTGTTGGAAATAAAACTAATCCAATGTACATAGAGATTATCTAGAAAAGGAAACTTTCAGTCAACTCATCTTAATATGGACGAAACATTTTGGTTTGGTTGTTTCTCTTGTTCTGTGTAGTTTGAACTTTGTATAGCAGGTGTAGAAAAATTCATTGCTTGAGAGCCCAAGACAAGTAAAACTTGATGCCATGCAACCATTTTTCCCAATGTGAAAGCTCAATTAGGCAGGCAACCAAACATACTGTTAACAAAAGTGGTCATGTTAAATATTATAATGGCAAAAAACATTTAATCATTAAATTTTCCCTCTTAATATCTAAAGATTACATTTGTCACTTTGTATTCTAGGGAAATAAATTATTTGTTGAATTTTACAAAACTTGTTGGTTTTTGTTCTCACTCTTTTCTGTTACTTATTTTAAGACCATACAGTCATTATAGCATCATAAAAACATAAATGGAAAAGCTCAACATGAAAGTTGATATATATTGGCTCTACTATGAACCACGTTACCACTGTTGGGAAATGTACAGTATGCTGACGACATACCCCATGCATCGGATATCTGAAGGATTTAAAAATTAATCATTGTCACTAAGCTTTAGAAGGTCATGTACAGGACTGTGTGTAACATTTATGGTATACTGCTGATCAATAGTTATAACACCTTTCCATAATAATATCGCTGATCAGTAGTTATAACACCTTTCCATAATAATATTGCTGATCAGTAGTTATAACACCTTTCCATAATAATATCGCTGATCAGTAGTTATAACACCTTTCCATAATAATATCGCTGATCAGTAGTTATAACACCTTTCCATAATAATATTGCTCAGCTGCTTGAGTCATGCACGTAACAATGCTGCACATTTCCTGATCAGAAATTGGTTCTTTATTGCATGTCATGCATGTTAAGTGGTTTTCCCTTGTTTCCAGTGTGTCAGAATTGGTCCATATCAGTCAGTAAATATCAATCTATACATTCTCATTTACCTAGCCCCTCCTCCCTCTCTCTCTCTCTCTTTCTCTATCTTTCACACACACATGCATGCATGCTTTACACACGCGTGTGCGCGCGCACACACACACACACACACACACACACACACAGACACACACACACACACACACACACACACACACACACAGATTATGGTAGTCATTGCCAGAATGAAAACCATGGCATCTAATGGGCATTGAATTATCCAGAAAGTTGCATCATTGTTTACTGTTATTTTATAGAGGTCCAAAATGGCCCATATAAAATGATGTACATACTTGTCACCTCGACATGGTGGGCATCAAATGCACCACTGACTTTTCATTATGTTCAGTTTAATTCTTTTTGGTTTTATGGATGCAAAATAGAATGAAATATGGACTATATCTGCATACACACTTAGGCATGTTAATTATTGAAATCTGGACTATATCAGTGTCCATCCCTCTGGAGTCTTAATTGTTAGAATATGGACTATATCGATCAGTATCCACCTCACTGACATCTTTTTTTTGTGTTGGAATATAGACTTTATCAGTGTCAACCCTTCTGGCATCTTAATTGTTGGAATATGGACTATATCAGTGTCAACATTTTTTGCATCTTGTTGACTATATCAGTGTCCACCCTTCTGGCATCTTAATCGATGGAATATGGACTATGCCAGTGTCCACCCTTCTGGCATCATAATCGATGGAATATGGACTAGACCAGTGTCTTTTCCCTATGGAGTCTTAATTGTTGGAATATATTAAAATAATTCTTTCATAATTAAGTCTGTTCAACCTACATGCATTTTATTATGTCAAAATTACTCCATTAAAATAGCAAGTGCTGAGTCATTATAGCTTGTTTTCTTTTTATAAAATTACTTTATATAGGTCTTAAGTAGTTTTTATATCGTTTTAGTTGATCATGTTAGAATGAGGGCTGAAACAGCAAAAAGTTTTGTTACAGGTCTTTTGAAGTGCCCGCTGTTTTCTTTGTGAATTTTAATCAAATTTGCACATGATCTTATCATATGTTGACAATCCCTTGAGATCAGTATCCCTAAAGGATAAAGGTCATGTTTTAGGTTGCCAAAAGGTTACAAATCAAGGTCATGATAGCTAGGTTACAGAACAGGGTCATGATAGCTAGGTTACAGAACAGGGTCATGATAGCTAGGTTACAGATCAAGGTCATGATAGCTTGGTTACACATGAAGGTCATGATAGCTAGGTTACAGATCAAGGTCATGATAGCTAGGTTACAGATCAAGGTCTCATCACAGAAGGTCTGATTTCATGGTCACAGATTGCTCTTTGTGGTTAGATATTTGATTATTTTCCAAATTTTGTCTCTTTCAGAACATTAGGAGACCGTGTTGGAGAGGCAAAAGCCAGTGGAAATTTAGGGAACACGCTCAAAGTTCTAGGAAAGTTTGATGAAGCCATAGCATGCTGCCAGCGCCATTTGGACATTTCACGAGAGTTGAGAGACAGCGTGAGTTTTTCTGTTTAAAAAGGGATTGGGTCTATCAACAAGAACAGAAGAGAACAGAAACTTTGTTTACATAACTCTGATAACAGAAAGTTGGTTACTTGACTGAAATAAACCAGAATATTATAATATTGTTGATGATATTTCAGATGACTACAATTATATAATAAACTTAAGTAAATCAAAGCCATCAGTGTGATAACATTATTATGTATTCATTCTTGATAAACATGAACTAATATGACTTTCAGGTTGGTGAAGCCAGAGCACTGTATAATCTAGGAAATGTGTACCACGCCAAGGGCAAACATACAGGAAGGAGTGGAAACCAGGACCCTGGGGAGTTTGCACCTGATGTCAAGGATGCCCTGCAGAAGGCTGCAGAGTATTATGAGTGAGTAGCGTGTCATCTTGTACTTCTTTTCTTCAAACCTAAATCATGTCATTTATACATTAAGTGTGCAGAGTTGTCCTAATAACTTGTACTGTCTTGTCTTAATAACTTTTACTAAGTTGTCTTAAAGACTTAGGTCAAAAGAGGAGGTCACCAGTGAAAACCATAAACTCTTACACATGCTAGAAGTGGGATTAAATGTAGGACCACAGAGGTACAAAGCTTGCATATTGATACCCTCTTAAGAATGTCATGCAGATAGCATTTTTTTACATAAAAAATTAGGTTTTATGATTGAATATAGGCTTTAAAATGGAAGGGATCTGCCTCCCTTGCGTCTTTCACCCCAGCTTCCCCCACTTGGTAAGATAGATCAGCTTTATATCATACCATCACAAAGTCCAGTGTTCTTAAGTTATTGCCTAACCTTAGTTCCCTCAGTTCCTCTCTCATCCCTCCTCCTTCTAACTTTGGGCCAGGTGTTGTAAATCAAAATCTATTTTATACGTTGTGCATATTCCTGCCATGACTACATATAAAATTTTGTAGTTGAAAGTTACTTAAACATTTCAGTCTCAAGTGAAATTTAATACTTTTGATCTCCTCTCACGAACTTCAGGAGAGGGAACAAAAAATAGTACTCCAAATGTACTAGATTATGACAACAAGTACAGGGGAACCTGCTGTAATGTGCTTAATCATAACACAGAATTGGAAGTAACATGGTCACATGATGGCTCTCTGCTTCTGTCGTTGATGTTCTCTATTTCCTGACTCAACTTAAAACATCAGTCAAGCTGACGAACAGATAAAATAATTCAGTTAAGTTTCAAAATCCTGTAATTTTTCACATCATGAAAACATAGTGTTCTCACCCCACGCCTACCCCACCTCCCTGTATAGTCTGGACATTAATGTACATACATTTTAGGCAGTTCTTGTTACCTTAGGTGCACAACATGGTTGATATTTGTGGATGCCAACTGCCCCATTACAGCAGGGTTCCCCCAAATACAAAATTATTTTTATGATTAATTTCCACCCAGCACTACAGAAGTAGATAGAATGACAAACAAGACAGGAGTAGGTGACATTTACCATTTTTGCTGAAGCAACTTATGCCCGATTGGAGCCAGTGAGATTTAGTTTTCCACCAAGTTCTTGTATGTAATCGTTCTTAACATCAGTGAGCATAACATTTGAAAGCTTTGGATACATTACATAGAACCATGATGTAATAAGGCATGGAAATTTTGGATACATTACATAGCACCATGATGTAACAAGACTCGGAATTTTGGATACATTACATGTCATCATGATGTAATAAATACTTGGAAGTTTTGGATAGATCACATAGCATCATAATGTAATAAAGACTTGGTTTGGTTAGACAAGATAGCATCATGGGAAGTTTTGGATACATGGCATCATGATGTAATAAGACATGGAAGGTTTGGATAGATTACATAGATGATGATGTAATAAGACTTGGAAGGTTTGGGTAGATTACATAGCACCATGATGTAATAAGACTTGGATTTTTGGCTACATTACATAGCACCATGATGTAATAAAGACATGGAATGTTTGGATACATAGCACCATGATGAAATAAAGACTTGGAAGGTTTGGATAGATTACATAGCATCATGATGTAATAAAGACATGGAAGGTTTGGATACATTACATAGCATCATGATGTAATAAAGACTTGGAAGGTTTGGATAGATTACATAGCATCATGATGAAATAAAGACATGGACGGTTTGGATAGATTACATAGCATCATGATGTAATAAAGACTTGGAAGGTTTGGATAGATTACATAGCATCATGATGTAATAAAGACTTGGAAGGTTTGGATAGATTACATAGCATCATGATGAAATAAAGACTTGGACGGTTTGGATAGATTACATAGCATCATGATGAAGTAAAGACATGGACGGTTTGGATAGATTACATAGCATCATGATGTAATAAAGACTTGGAAGGTTTGGATACATTACATAGCATCATGATGAAGTAAAGACATGGACGGTTTGGATACATTACATAGAATCATGATGAAATAAAGACATGGAAGGTTTGGATAGATTACATAGCATCATGATGTAATAAAGACATGGAATGTTTGGATATATAGCACCGTGATGAAATAAAGACATGGACGGTTTGGATAGATTACATAGCATCATGATGAAATAAAGACATGGACGGTTTGGATAGATTACATAGCATCGTGATGTAATAAAGACATGGAATGTTTGCATACATAGCACCATGATGAAATAAAGACTTGGAAGGTTTGGATAGATTACATAGCATCATGATGAAATAAAGACATGGAAGGATTCGATAGATTACATAGCATCATGATGTAATAAAGACATGGAATGTTTGGATACATAGCACCATGATGAAATAAAGACTTGGAAGGTTTGGATAGATTACATAGCATCATGATGTAATAAAGACATGGAAGGTTTGGATAGATTACATAGCATCATGATGTAATAAAGACATGGAAGGTTTGGATAGATTACATAGCATCATGATGTAATAAAGACTTGGAAGGTTTGGATAGATTACATAGCATCATGATGTAATAAAGACATGGAAGGTTTGGATAGATTACATAGCATCATGATGTAATAAAGGCATGGAAGGTTTGGATAGATTACATAGCATCATGATGTAATAAAGACATGGATGGTTTGGATACATTACATAGCATCATGATGTAATAAAGACATGGAAGGTTTGGATAGATTACATAGCATCATGATGTAATAAAGACATGGAAGGTTTGGATAGATTACATAGCATCATGATGTAATAAAGGCATGGAAGGTTTGGATAGATTACATAGCATCATGATGTAATAAAGACTTGGAAGGTTTGGATAGATTACATAGCATCATGATGTAATAAAGACATGGAAGGTTTGGATAGATTACATAGCATCATGATGTAATAAAGACATGGAAGGTTTGGATAGATTACATAGCATCATGATGTAATAAAGACTTGGAAGGTTTGGATAGATTACATAGCATCATGATGTAATAAAGACATGGAAGGTTTGGATAGATTACATAGCATCATGATGTAATAAAGGCATGGAAGGTTTGGATAGATTACATAGCATCATGATGTAATAAAGACTTGGAAGGTTTGGATAGATTACATAGCATCATGATGTAATAAAGACATGGAAGGTTTGGATAGATTACATAGCATCATGATGTAATAAAGGCATGGAAGGTTTGGATAGATTACATAGCATCATGATGTAATAAAGACTTGGAAGGTTTGGATAGATTACATAGCATCATGATGTAATAAAGACATGGAAGGTTTGGATACATTACATAGCATCATGATTAAATAAAGACATGGATGGTTTGGATACATTACATAGCATCATGATGTAATAAAGACTTGGAAGGTTTGGATAGATTACATAGCATCATGATGTAATAAAGACATGGAAGGTTTGGATAGATTACATAGCATCATGATGTAATAAAGACTTGGAAGGTTTGGATAGATTACATAGCATCATGATGTAATAACGACTTGGAAGGTTTGGATAGATTACATAGCATCATGATGTAATAAAGACATGGAAGGTTTGGATAGATTACATAGCATCATGATGTAATAAAGGCATGGAAGGTTTGGATAGATTACATAGCATCATGATTTAATAAAGACATGGAAGGTTTGGATAGATTACATAGCATCATGATTTAATAAAGACATGGAAGGTTTGGATAGATTACATAGCATCATGATTTAATAAAGACATGGAAGGTTTGGATAGATTACATAGCATCATAATTTAATAAAGACATGGAAGGTTTGGATAGATTACATAGCATCATGATTTAATAAAGACATGGAAGGTTTGGATAGATTACATAGCATCATGATGTAATAAAGACATGGAAGGTTTGGATAGATTACATAGCATCATGATGTAATAAAGACATGGAAGGTTTGGATATATTACATAGCATCATGATGTAATAAAGACATGGAAGGTTTGGATAGATTACATAGCATCATGATTTAATAAAGACATGGAAGGTTTGGATAGATTACATAGCATCATGATGTAATAAAAACTTAGAAGGTTTGGATAGGTTAGATTGACATCATTATTGTGTGGTGGTTTGGTTATCATTATCTAGAGGATGATTGACCATGGTGTTATTGCTTGGATTGAGTCAATAATAAAATAAACTATGAAATTTATAGATGGAATAAATGGAGATTTGAGCAGAGATATAGAATAGGACAACACAAGCCCCTATATGTAAAATATAAAATTTTTATTATATCAACAAATAAAATTGAACATGACATATGAATGATA
This sequence comes from Megalonaias nervosa, assembly GCA_016617855.1. Classification (NCBI taxonomy): domain Eukaryota; kingdom Metazoa; phylum Mollusca; class Bivalvia; order Unionida; family Unionidae; genus Megalonaias; species Megalonaias nervosa. The sequence continues at coordinate 9,746 of JAECUM010031960.1, forward strand.
CATTTCCTTTGAAATAATAACAAAGTTTATAAAAAAAGAAGTTAGCTGTTCTGTTTATACCAATAAGACAAATTTTATCATGAAATTGAGTGAATGGTTAAACTCAATTGAACAGCATGCCTGCATAACCTGGTTGTTTGCCAGTCCTTACAAATTCAACAATAGTGACAGGTTAGAGTTGACGTATTCCTTTTCCTCTTTTCTCTCTCCAGCCATTTCAGTCATCAACCATAATTTGGTTCTCTCATCCCTTTGCCCACTGTATGGTGTAAATATGGAACTATTTCCCTTTTGAAATAAATAACAGACAACCTAAATATTTGTCATGGGGTTTTTTTCCTTTTGGGGCTGAACCAGATCCCTCGCTTGTTGTGTTAGATATTTTCATATCATAATTCAACAGAAACTAAGGCTAATATGTGTCATTTAACTGCCCGACAGCTGATACATAAACTTTAGTACAACAAGATTATTGTCTCTCCCTAGTGGGCTATTTAGTATCCCTAACTGAACGAACATAATCTGGACACAATAAACTGTACACCCTGCTGTGGACTATCAATCACTAACTGGATTAAATGTCGGCCAGCAGGCACTCATAATGATAATACCATTGAGTCTCAGTTGAAAGAATTAACATCTTATTATACAAATGAATCAATGAAATTCACTTGTCTTAACTACAATATTTGCTAACTAACAATCCATCGCGTTAACATCCGAGGACATAGGACATCTCATTTCTTCACACGCACGATTTAGTACATTTAAGACAAATAGATTCACACTATTATCTCAAGAAATTCTGAGCAAAGAATAATGTAAATAATTCTTAGATTAAACAAGTCATATAACATTCAAGATGAACGAACGCAAATAATTGATCTTTGAATTTAAAACAAATAAATTAAAACAGATAATTACAAACTTGTATCACAAAAATTGCATGAGACTGAGACAGATACCTTGTGCTTTCCGAGACTGGCCCGCTTCTGTGTAGTAGATTCTTTCTGTACCTTTAGGTTCCGTGTCCCTCAGACTTCCAGACAACCATCCCTTGGATAGTTTTAATGAGAAAAGATAACTTGGTATTTTCCTTGGAGCTAAGAATTTCTTCAAAGCTAGAATAATTGTCTCTATTCTGCCCTTATCAATAACGATTTCTGGAAAATTCAATTTATGACACTTATTTCAACTAGTGCAAAAATTGTCTCTGCATCATTTAAACTTTCATTTTTCCACTACTTAAACACAAATTCACCTTGCCTCATCCATGTGTCTGACCCGTATCAAAATGGATTTTAATTAAAAATCGATCATCCCCGAAGCAGGGACTTTAAACCCACCACAGTCTGGTGATTTAACACAGTATCTAGTCCGTTCACCAATTTAATTTCTTACATGTCACACTGACCCAGACCTGCCAACCCTTAGAGTTTTGCTTTAAGTCTTATGGTAATGACACTTAAAATATGGACTTACAGAATAAAAAGGACAAATTACAGACAGAGCAATTGTCTGCAGTAAAATCCTGATAATGGCATGTTCGTATTTAATTTGGATAAGAGTTTCATATTAGATTCAGTGGAATTAGTTAGGGAACCAGACTAACTTTACCATAGTACCTCAGACACATTAAACTGCATACATTGTATGATAAAAATCTCAGCATGATCAAACTATTGCTTATTTTTTTTATTTTAATTTTTTTATTTTTTTTCAAATGGTGCCCAACAAGCAACAGTCAAGGAAGAAAGGGACAATAAACCTCTTAAAAAGTTTTGATAGTACAGATGAATGAAATGGAATATTTAGATTCTTGGGGAGAAATGTTGGAAGGGAGCAGTTATATTTTGTGGACATCATGTGTTGGTTTGAGTATGTCACATGGCAGGAAAAATGAAGAAATTTAATATTTTAAGGATTACATCAAGTTGAGAGATTTCATGAAGCAACTGAGCTCTTTAGTGTTTGGAACTGCAATTTGTGAAACTCTACTGCAGGTAATTAAGGAACTTTACAAACTTATGAGTTTAACACTATAATTACCATCACTGTATCAGTCCTACCTAAATCACACATCTGGACATTTCAGTGCATGTTTTCCAGTTCAGCAATAGTGGCACATGATATTTTGTTACACTTTACAGAAAACAGGCCCAACTTAATAAACTGACTACCTTACTGAGAAGGTCTTGTTAGGGTTTTCAGGTCTGCTAACCTTGGCAAGATTCACTCATTTATGTGTTGCCATAACATCTTACAAAATGATGTAATCAAGATTTCCATTTTTAAATAAATACATGCATTGAGAAACAATAATTCTAGCTAAGGGCAATAACTGGAAAAGAAAAGATTCTTATAGTATTCTGACTCTAAAGTCAGAAGCATAACAGGATCATGTTTTCCATGGATGTGGGAAACAAAATTTAAACTGAATTCATTTTCCTTTTCAATCACTAATCAAGCACACAATCGATGAGGTGTAAAATGACTCAGTCCAAATTAGGAAGTGGGGGGGGGTTTGCATGTATATAGCCAGCATTTGCATCTACATATCTGCCTTTTGTCCAGTGTCAGTTTTCCTCACAACCTAAATTACACCAATTAGAAATATTATATTAGAATCATATGAGGACCAATAAATGACAATGGCTTGCATTGTGAAAGAAACCCCATGATCGAGGTGCATGCAGGTTGTTGTAGGATTAAATGTGAAATAAGTGCATCTATTTACGAAGGCTTCCATTTCTGTTGTTTTGTTTTCTATTTTGTTTTCCAACTGAGTGTTTTCAAACCCCACTGGCAGTGCCTTTGAGGTTTTCGTGCCAGAATGTTTTTGCTTTGTTTCTATTAGGATAATGAGATATTGTCGTGACAGCAGTGATGTTAGACTCTTTGGCTCTGTCATCCAGAAGTAAATCATTTGAATTTTTACGCTTTCTCCAGACCTGTATTGATTGTCCTGAATGGCGTGCCTTGACAAAGTCAATAAAGCATGATACTAAACTTAAACAAAATAATGGAATATATGAAACAAGATGCCGATTTGCTGTATGGATCTTATTCACAGTCTTCACACCGACCTTTGTGTTTTCTTTTCTTGCAGCATGTTTGCCAACTGTATAAGCAACTGAGTCACTGTAATTGTTAGTCGGTTTACTATGTATGGCAGCAGGCTCAAATGGCTGGACTTGCTGCTTTCAGGGCAAGATAAGTGTTATCATAATTAACACAAGAAAGTTATAAGTTACATTGACAGGTAATCATTTTTAAAAAATATATTTTGCCAGAAAGTTTTGCCAAATTCATATAAAGTTTTGCTAAAAAGGCTATAGTTCATGCAGATTTTGAAAGTGGCAACCAGTGTGTGTGTGTGTTTATATATATATATATATATATATATATATATATATCTATATATCTATATATAAGCTGTCATAAAAGACCACTGCTTTGATCTGAGAGTCCAGGTTCATATAGCACAGATTGATTATATAGTGTTATTAACTGTAATGAGAGACCACCTGCAATGAGAGACCACTTGTCTTGATAGACCATACTTTTGGGGTGGAAGGGATGGTCTTGAGAGACAGATTCATGTGTGTGTGTGTGTGTTTGTGTGTGTGCGTGCACTAGACATGACCAACAAATAACTATCTAATTGACATTTCAGACATTGGACTTATTGTTCTTATAATTATTCTTCACAGTTGTTCATCATTATTTTTTCCCAATTGTTTAAACAGTCCATCACAACAAAGCACATTACATTAGTCCAATATTCCATTATACATTATAAGAAAAATGTGCAGCAGGACTTTTAGAACAGAATATGTGCAGCTTAGGTAACAAAGAGAACTAGATAGTAGCAAGAACAACTACTGTATATTATCAACTTTCAAAACGCGTTTGTGGTCCTGATCAAATAAAACTTTACCATCGGACTTGACCAGAAATGCTTATGAATTTGGCATTATATATTTTTGAGCTAGTAAGTCTGCTTGTTGTCAATTAGTCAGTTAATATTTAATTTTAAAATAGTAGTGGCATTTTTATAAAACTTTCTAAGTGAAATACAACTTATAGTTTCTTGAAGAAAATTTTTAAAAAAATTGCTTGAGAAAAGTAGTGAGGCATGAAAAGAAGCAACAGAAAATCCAAAACAAATAATAACACATTTTTTGGTAAATTTAGTAAGTATATCAATTTATTCTTTTCAACTATACTTCCTTTGATTGTTTTTAGATTAAATTTTGCAAATGTCTGGCTACCATATTAATTTTCATTGGAAAAAATATCCAACAAGATCCTTTCGAATTTTGGGGTATGTGATAGAGATATATGTATGTATACAGCTTCTGTGATTTAGTGCACCTGCCTATTACTTGGGGGACAGGTGTGGAACCCATCTTTTATTATAAAAAGTAACCCCCAAACTAGGTCCCTATTTGTTGAATGTGGATACAAGTGCAATCAAAATTGGCTAATTCAGCCTTAATATTTTGCTCAATTTATTGTTCTTAATGGCTGTTAGTAGAGGTATGCTGCATTATCAGAATATAACTGTATTTTTGTCTGGTGCTATGTTCCACAGTACTTTTTCACTGTTATCAGTACTTTGTTAGTTTCAATCAGTAAGGAATGTATGGAAATTTGTGAGTAATCTTGTAACATTTAATGATATTATTGTGTATATGTAATTTGCATTGTATGTTGGCTTTTCTCCATGATTATATGCTATTTATATCTATATTGTGTGATTGACATCACATTGGTTTTTTTTTAATAACTAACTGAGGAAGTGGTATAAATTTGTATGGGAGCAATAATTTCAAATCAAACCTCATAGCCCAGAAATTAAAATTTGGTTTTCATTTTCTCTATGTAAAACTTACATGAAATTTCACTTGCAGAAATCCTTAGTTGTCAGGGCTGGTGGGGCTAAGGATTTGTTATCCCATATATATATATATATATATATATATATATATATATATATATATATATATATATATATATCAGTGAGTCATGTTTAATAGATCAAAGGTCTTCAGAGTTGTCAAATATCATTATATCAACTTGTCTTTGATTTCTTAATCCCTTACACTTCCAAATGAGCACCATGAGAAAGTAGTATCATGATGTCTGGTTTACAGAGTGATTCTTTGTCTGACAGTCAGTACAAATGTTGCTGACTAAACTTAATTCTAAAATGACTTCCATACTTTGGTGCATATAATGGCCACCTGATTTTTGGCTGCGCATGAGATGAAAAACTTAATTCTGGTGTGTAATGCGCATGTTATATCCTACATTTCAAAATCTTGATATCACTTCATTTTTTGATGAAACAGCATTCAGCCTTTTTGGATAGAACACCGGTCATCATTTGTTATATGATATTTTCTGTCAGTGCATAATACTTTGTGGCTATGATGGTAAGCTTATCTCAGTGTCAGATTTTGTTATGCAGCCCATGTTGATATTTTGTCTTACTAGATTCATTCAGGTTCAAAATATAACACAAGATGCTATATGAAAGATCAGGTCCACTATTTATACTTATTTGGACTGTCATGACTCTTCTGCAATATATCTCAATGTCCAAGTTGATGTTTACTCCAAAATTGCATCGTAATTACAAATTGGCATATCAGAACTTCAACCAACTCAGATTATCTTTAAAACACTACACTAGGTCACTGAAGCATTAATCACTCTATGGTCACAAAGAAATATCAAATACTGTGATTGTAGATGAGAAAAATACCCAAACAGTCATGTGTATTTTCCAAAGAAATTAATTAAACTGCAAATTTACTTGGACAGTGTACTGGACTTAAGCTTAGTTCATCAGAGCTTAAGCCAGCCCCAATTACCTTGATGAATCTGGCTGAGTGAATGAGGTATTGACCACTGTATAGTCACAATACGGTATCTTATTCTGTGATTTAAGATGAGAAATTGAACAAAGAACCAAGTTTATTTTGCAAGAAAAGTAAAATAAATTGCAAATTTGATACAATAACTTATTAGTTTCACAATACATGTCATTGGTACAATAATGCTGTATTTGCACAGCATGAAAAAGTTACAAGCCTCACATGTATTTCCAGTTGAGTCAACGATACAAAAACTACACAACGATGTGAAATGAAATTAGTTTATTAACATACGCAATTAATGAATAGGACTATTGAGGTTTATAAGCATTAATTTGAGGTTGGTAAGCATTAGTTTGAGGCTTGCATGCATTAATTTAAGGCTTGTAAAGATTCATTTAAGGCTTGCAAGCATTTGAGGTTTGTAAGTGTTAGTTTGAGGCTTGCAAGCATTAGTGTGAGGCTTGTAAGCATTAGTTTGAGGCACGCAAGCATTAGTTTGAGGCACGCAAGCATTAGTTTGAGGCATGCAAGCATTAGTTTGAGACTTGTATACATTAGTTTGAGGCTTGTATGCATTAGTTAGTTTGAGGCTTGTATGCATTAGTTTGAGGCATGCAAGCATTAGTTTGAGGCTTGTATACGTTAGTTTGAGGCTTGTATGCATTAGTTAGTTTGAGGCTTGTATGCTTGAGTTTGAGGCTTGCATGCATTAGTTTAAGACTTGCAAGCATTGAGACTTGTATGTATTAGTTTGAGGCTTGTATGTATTAGTTTGAGGCTTGTATGTATTAATTTGAGGCTTGTATATGTTAGTTTGAGGCTTGTATGCATTAGTTTGAGGCTTGTTTGTATTAGTTTGAGGCTTGTATGTATTAGTTTGAGGCTTTTAAGTATTAGTTTGAGGTTTGTATGCATTTATTTGAAGCTTGCAAGCATTAGTTTGAGGCTTGTATGTATTAGTTTGAAACTTGTATGCATTAGTTTGAGGCTTACATGCATTAGTTTGAGGTTTGCAAGCATTAGTTCGAGGCTTGTATGTATTAGTTTGAGGCTTGTATGCATTAGTTTGAGGCTTGTATGTATTAGTTGGAGGCTTTGGAGGCTTGTATGTATTAGTTGGAGGCTTGTATTAGTTGGAGGTTTGTATGCATTAGTTTGAGGCTTGCATGTATTAGTTTGAGGTTTATATGCATTAGTTTGAGGCTTGTATGTATTTGAGGCTTGTATGTATTATTCTGAGGTTTGTATGCATTAGTTTGAGGCCTGTTTGTAATAGTTTGAGGCTTATATGTATTAGTTTGCGGCTTGTATGCATTAGTTTAAGGCTTGTAAGCATTAGTGTTTTCTAAATAAGGCTAGTAAACAACATGAACAAGAACATGATGTGTGTAGGTAGGTTTAGTGCCATAATCCTCATGTTAGATAGACAAGGATAACAAAAATTTACTCTTTTGTCCTATCATAATTTGTGCCTCCCCCCCCATTGGAGAAATAAATATGTGCATTATACACACCATAATACAGCTGGTCTTGTTTAGACATTGTTTCTTTGTCAGACAATCAGTAGAGGTGTTGCCAAGAAAATTTATTTTGTCATTATGTTTTCCCAATTGTTTAAACACTGTTGCCACAAAACATAAGACAAAAAGGTGTGAGAGCTAATCAGCCTTTAATTGAATGTTTACCCCAGGGTCAGTACTATAGACTTTATGTCAGTCCCTCACACCATGTGGTTTATTTATTGTGATGTGTCAGTATATGATACCTTTGGAACCAAATTAGCTACGTCTAGGTCAAAATTGAGAAAGATATATACTGACAAGTTACATTTATCATCCTCCTCTTAGACTTTGAGGACCTAATCAAATAGAACATAAGTTACATTTATTATCATCTTTTTAGACTTTGGGGACCTGGTCAAATAGACTGCTCTGGTGGCCTAGTGGTTAGAGCGTCCACCTCGGATGTGGGAGGCCGTGGGTTTGATCCCCGGACGAGTCGTAACAAAGACTTACAAATATGGTACTAACAGCTGCCTCGCTTGGCGCTCAGCATTAAGAGGTTAGTGTTAGGACTGGTTGGCCCGGTGTCAGGATAATGTGACTGGGTGGGACATCATGCTACATGTCTGCGACATGATGCCCCAGTGCTAGACATCTCTATAAACTGCCACACTGCAGACATTGTAGCGATTTGACTGAAAAATTGTTAAAGCTACGTTAAAAATCCAAATCACACATTCACACACCTGATCAAATAGAACATAAGTTACATTTATTATCATCCTCTTTGACTGTGGGGACCTGATCAAATAGAACATCACCATCTGACTGTACCAGAAATGCTCATTAGGTGTTCCATATTTTCGAGGTGATAAGTCAGCTTGTTGTCAGTTGATAACTAGTTTTTAAAAACAATACAGTGGAATAAAATAATGTTGGGTGAAATTATATAGTGTTGTATTCTGATAGTTATAAGAGTAGCTTGATCAGAAACATATGACTCATGCAAGGATAAAACACTTAAGCAACAGCAAATCAGGAACTGAAAATGACACATTTAATAACGAGGTATAATCAATGTTTTCTTTTTTTGTCACGACTTGGTATGTCTCCATTCAGTGTTTTTTTATTTTAATTTTTAATAAATAATACAAATATATGGTCACCACATTAACTTTTGTGAAGAGTCATCAGAAATTCACTCTGTGTGTGTGTGTGTGTGTGTGTGTGTGTGTGTGTGTGTGTGTGTGTGTGTGTGTGTGTGTGTGTGTGTGTGTGTGTGTGTACACAGAAAAACTGAAAATAAAAAGTCATACCTGCCATATTCACAGAATGTCTTGTCTGGTTATTGAGACTGATAAAGTGTGTTTTGAGGACCCAAAGAGGGCTAGTGCACATGACCCCAACAAAGGGTTGTCATCCAGTTGAGAATAATATCTGCGCCTAAATATTCTAATTTAAATAAAAGAAAATAACAATTCTGTTTTTTTTAAAGCATTCAGTCAACTTACAAACCAGAAACAATTGGCTGACAGCTCTGTCAAATATCATCACTACACATATCTACAAACACATTATAGAAACCATCTGCACACACATAGCAACCATCTGCACACACATAGCAACCATCTGCACACACATTATAGCTACCATCTGCACACACATAGCAACCATCTGCACACATTATAGCAACCATCAGCATGTACATAGCAACTATCTGCACACACATTAGGGCAACCATCTGCACACACATAGCAACCATCTGCACACACATTATAGCAACCATCAGCATGTACATAGCAACTATCTGCACACACATTATAGTCTTTACTGCTGTCAGTAGTTTATTATTGTGATACAAGTGTCATTCATGTTCATCTTTGCACTAATTAGAGACAAGATGGTACTGTTTAGACTTCCTTGCAGGATTCTCTGAGTGAATCCTGGTCAGAACAGAGTTCTAGTTGCTGACCTTACCACTGGCATCTCATGCAGTTTTAACATGAGATACATTTGTCTCTAGAAAAGAAAATGTAAATCACATAGGGACCAACCATTTCATTTTCAGGAGGGGTTGGGTAGGTTCAAGCTGTATTGGGGCTTTACAGGTAGTACAGCTGTAACAAATGACTCCCAATTAAGGGAGTTAATACATTATAGCCTTTTGACCAACACAGGTCAACTATATAAAAGATGAGAATGTGCTTATTATTTTCTTTAGATAAGTTTATTTCATGGCCAAGATCATTGTGAAAAGCATGGGTCAATTAATAGGTGGTAGTTTAGGAAGATTAAGATAACAAATAATAATAACTAATCTGAATGTTCCATTCAGAATGTAACATGTTCTGGTTTGTCTCGATGTTAGATACAAACTTTGTACCAACTTTCTTCATGGCTTGGTCATAAACTTGGATCAAAACAAGGACAGTTTTGTCAGCTCCTTTGTAATTAGATTCATCAGTTAGGACCCATAATGTGTCAGTGTGGCATAACATTATTTATGAATTTGTTTGCGTTTTTTTGCAACTGCATGATATCGTTATCTGGAAAGATTTCCTTCGACCAGTGTGGAAAATTATTTATAACTGAAAACAGCAGATTTTATTCGTAACAAAATTGCAGAAAAATATGTCAGTGATATTGACATTGTCTATCAATTGCTTAAACATGCTAGTAACTTTTGGGATTGAACTTGACAGTCACATTATCATATTTTGCATTTTATATATGTCGCTGCAGATCATGAACTTGTTAATAATCTTTAATAAGATAGCTTAAACATTAAATAATCTTTAATAAGATGGCTTAAACATTAAGTACACTTTAATAAGATGGCTTAAACATTAAATACTCTTTAATAAGACAGCTTAAACATTAAATACATTTTAATAAGATGGCTTAAACATTAAATACTCTTTAATAAGATGGCTTAAACATTAAATACTCTTTAAGATGGCTTAAACATTAAATAATCTTTAATAAGATGGCTTAAACATTAAATAATCTTTAATAAGATGGCTTAAACATTAAATATTCTTTAATAAGATGGCATAAACATTCAAGACAGTGACGTGCAATAAATTTTATTCTTTGACATGCATCTCTTTGTTTTACCTGACTTCAAATGAATTTTGTTGTTCCACTTAGTTTACTTTACCTATGCAAATGAGTCTCTCCCACAGCAGAGTTCAAAGGGTTTGGCATGACATCACCCTAGCTTAATTATGTCAGCCAGTAAAGTAATCCCAAATGGTAGTTGTTTATCTCTTATGACCTTACATTTTAATTGCCTCTGTGACATTTAGCCATCTAAACTGTCCTGATGATAGTTCTACATGAGCTCTGTGCAGAACTATTTACTGTTTTATACATATTGCATGTTTTGGGCAGATATCGAGGTGGTCAAGAAATTTCTCTCTTTCTCTCTCTCTCTCTCTCTCTCTCTCTCTCTCTCTCTCTCTCTCTCTTTTTTTTCTTTCTTTTCTTTCTAAGATTACTAAAAATCATGTTATTTGAAACATGACCAGTCTGTGTTTCATAAAATCATGTTTTAGCATGATACCTTATGTTATGGCAGGTATGCAAACAGTGCAAAATGAATTTTTTTTAACTAGCCCACTGTTTTCAGGTAATGGACTTTTTGTGAAGGCAATTAGAAAACGGAGACAAAAATGACAAACAACAGGAAACCATTGAATTTACAAAACTGCATTTACTGTAGGTCTGCTGGAAGCATTATTTGAAAATTTTACATGTCCTATCTAATTGGTTTGAACTTCAGTGATAAAATGGCAACCTAGTCCATATTGCCCAACAAAAGGATTAACAAGTGTCATCTGTTTTCTTATTATAAAGTGGCATAACAATCATTTATATCCTGGATAATCAATACTATTAACCCCAACAAGAACTACAAAAATGTTAATAATTATAAATAAGTCAGTGAATATTAAACAAACATTATTTGATTGAAAAATGGTGGCTCTAAACAGATAATGATTTTATTTGCAAGTGGCTGCCGTTTTGGAGTCTTCTTTCTTTAGGTCACATGATTTCAGTGTTCTTAGACAGTGCCACCAGTGAGATTCCTCTTTTTTCCTGGTTTTGGAAGTTCAGTTGCAGTTGTGGGCAATTGCAGTTAGTATGGTACTAATGAAAGTATAGCCAGGGGACTGAAAGTATGGACAAATGACTGAGTGTATGGGCAGAGGACTGAAAGTATGGGCAGGGGACCAAAAGTATGGGCAGGGGACTGAAAGTATGGGCAGGGGATTATGGCCAGGGTACTGAAAGTATGGGTCGGGGACTGAAATTATAGCCAGGGGAATGACAGTATGGGCAGGGAACCAAAAGTATGCCCAGGGGACTTAAAGTATGGGCAGGGGGTCAAAAGTATGCCCAGCAGACTGAATGTATAGCCAGGGGACTGAAAGTGTGGGCAGGGGACTGTAAGTATAACCAGGGGACTGAAATTATAGCCAGGGGAATGAAAGTATGGGCAAGGGACTGAAATTATGGCTAGGGGACCAAACGTATGCCCAGGGGACTAAAAATATGGACAGGGGACTGAAAGTATAGCCAGGGGACTGAAAGCATGGCCAGGGTACTTAAAGTATGGCCAGGGGATTGAAAGTGTGGCCAAGGGAACAGAAGTATTCTGCAGCTGGACTTATTCTATCATCTTTGTCAGCCAATCCATGAAAATTGATCCTTTTGTGTAATTTTCAGTTTCTGCAGCATACTTCATGATGAGATGAATTTCATTCTTTGTTTTGCACATTCTTTTTGGATCACATATGTTCAATCTTGTACTTGTCACTACTGAGCCCCAGAATGTATTTGCTTTTATCACCAATAGAATAGTTTTCCACCTTTTATTACCACAGGGCCTAGGTGTGCCAATATGGTCTTGGCTTGTGATTGGCATTAACTTGGCACTGACTAGGATGTCTCAGAGGTTTTCTGGCAAGTGGTAGGTTACTTCAGGTTTGTTCGGGAGAATTAGTGTATTGCATGATTCCATGATTGGCCAGTGTTTCTAGATGATTTAACATACTTTTGGGTTATCTGGATGATTTGAGATACTTTTAGGTTATCAGGATGATTTGACATACTTTAAGGTTATCTGGATGATTTGATAAACTTGTAGTTTACTTGGATGATTTGATATACTTATAGGTTATCTGGAGGATTTAACATACTTCTAGGTTATCTGGATGATTTGACACACTTTTAGGTTGTCTGGATGGTGGGTCAGGATAAATGACATTTGATCAACCTTTTTCAGTTCTCTATATTTTTAGATGTCATTGTGGTTTTTAGTTTAACTGGTCATAGACCAGGAAAGCTTATGGGATGACCTGTTGTCCAACATCCCTCTTTCCGTTAACACAGTTTGTCATCACTGCTCCAAAACTACTTGGATAATTGCCTTGAACTTTATGTACATTTTCATACCAAGATCTATTAGCCTGGTGAAAATGGTTCTGGTGCTGCAAAGACATACAATATGGTCACAACAGTAGCCATCTTGAAAAATCTTGTTATTGCTAATCCCCCAGAACAGAATTTCATATTGATATTATGTTTTTCACCAGAAGACTTCTCATGATGTCTAGTTGGTCCTAAAGGGAAACGGTTCCATATGGACATCCAGTATGACCACCTCTGCAGCCATCTTGAAAATCTTGTTATTGCTACACCTACTGAATAAATGGTCATATCAGCTTGGAGTTTTCACTGAAAGACTTTTTTGATGTTTGGCTGATTCTTAAATCAAAAAGGTGCCATTGAGACATCCAGTAGTGCCACCACAGCAGCCATCTTGAAAATTTTGTTATTGCCATTGATCCTGAATGGATGGTCATATCAACGTGGGATTTTCACAGTAAGACTTCTAATGATATCTAGTTGGTCCTAAACGAAAATGGTACCAATCTGACTGTCAGAATGACCATCACAACAGTCATCTTGAAAATCTTGTTATTGTTCCTTCTTTTGAATGGAAAATCATCAACATTGGGTTTTCACTGAAATACTTCTTCTGGTATCTAGTTGGTCTAATAAAACATGGGCTGATCTGATATCCAGTATGGCTGCCACAGTGGCCATCTTCAAAATCTTACTGCTACTCCTCCTAGATGGAAAGTCATATCATCATTGTTGGGTTTTGACCTGAAGGCTTTTTATAATAACTAGGTGGTTCCGAAAATGGTTCTTGTCTGGCATCAAGTATGGCTACCATGGCAGCATTCTTGAAAATCTTGTTATAACTACTCTTCATAAGTCTGTAATTAGCATGGAATTTTCACAAGACGACTATGACATTTAGTTGCTCCTGAATGAATATTGTGCTGATCTGACCCCAGATATGACTGCCACAAAGAATATATTGAAAATGTGGTCACAAGTTGAACTGAATGGATGGGGATTTCACCAAAAGGCGTCTAATAGTGTCTAGTTTGTCCTCAACGAAAACAATGCTGATCTTAGTTCAGTATGTCGCAATTTGAAATCTGTCACATATGAATATCAAAGAAGAAATTGTATTAAGTTGAATTCCTGGAAATTCTTTCAGACAATAGAGCTTGAGGCTCTTTAAGGGACTCTTGTTTTCTTTAGCCATCTGTGTTACCTCCACAATCAGATCTTCATTGTAGCCTCAGGTCATCAATTGTTCGGACAACTCCACAGACCCTTTTTGGAGTGTTTCTTTTTCAAAGCAAATTCTTCATATATTTCATTCCTGGCTATATTTGATGCTTCATATGTTTTACATAACTGCTGGTAAAGATGCCAGCAGGTACCCCTGTACTGGGGTACCTGCCTGTTGGTAATAACTGGGGTAATAAAATGAGCCATAGGGTACCATTTGACGTATACAGGTTTTCTGCTTGTAAAGGCAGCACTCGCTTTGTTTTCAAGTTGATAATCATTGTGATTGCAAATATGTGTATTTTTTCAATGCCAATCAGAGATCTGCTTCTTCCATTAAATAATTGACCTTAATCCGATAGCTTGCTTTCCCACACGACAGGTCTTTGATTGAGCCACCAGTTTGGTACATGTAACAAAGGTGGTTATTTGATCTTATTGCACAACTGGTGTTCATTTGCAAATTGGAATTTTACAAATTGTAGGAACAAGGTGTTACGGAGCTCAAGCTCAGACTCTAAATAAGCATCTGCATATAACAGTGAGTCCAAGGAAAGGGAGTCTGACAATATTTATGATGACTAGACCACAATGATTACTAGATGATGATGAGGATGAATTCTTGGACATTATACCAGGTGACCTTAGGTAGTAATACTGTGAACTTAAAAAATGTGGACTTAATTTCAGGTTTGTATGCACTTAATACAATCTCCCTTTGATTGGGTACCTGGAAAACTGATCGTTAGGATAAGTGGGTACCTGGTGGAGGTTTTTCTAAACTTTTGAAAGCTTTAACTGCAGGATAGCAGAAGATACTGGCATTTATCAGTTGTCTTTGAGTTGATGTCCATGTGGAATTGCTTTTTTACTAGTCTGGTTATTGTACCAAGAAATACAATGTACATAGTTTTGAGATGGAGATTCTGCAGTGAATTGTATTAAACAATGAAAGTAGTTGCTTTTGATTTAAAGTCATCCAGATTTTTTCATCCATTCTACCATTTCATCCATTCTACCATTTCATTTTTGTGTCATTGATGAAGCCTACCCACAGATATAGTGCAAGTTTCACTTACGATAAAAGTCATTCTTCTTGTCTTCCCCAAAATATTGGCATATGAGGGTACCATTTTTGTATTCATTGTGGTTCCATTGATATGGAGGTATGGGGGTCAGGAAAACCACTTGTTCTGATCAGGTGAAAATCAGCAGAGACAATTAAAACTTTACTATGTACCAAATAGATGCAAATAGCCAAATAGCCTGGTCAAATAGATGCAGATTTGCACCTTGAAAATAAATGTGAATACATTTTCTACCATTATCAAAGTGCTGAAGTTCAGCTTCGCTTAATACACCACTCCCTCGATAAGTCGCGCCCAGATAACTCACGAACCCGCTTATAACGCGGTGTCCAGCATGGCTCCCGATTTTTTTTCCAAAGAAAATATATTTTAAAATGTGCTGAACGTGAAAAAAAATCGCGATAAGAATTGGTAAATTGGTAAATTGAACCTTGATACATAGCTCGTTTTATCATCGAAAATGGTGATTATTGCTGGTAAAGATAGAATCTATATTGTGAAATTTGCAAGTTCTAATAAGATATCACATATTATGTTAGGTTTTTTTTAGAGAAATAGTTGTCAGTACACTAAATAAACAGTCTGGTGAAACAGCGATCAACAAAAAATTCTGGTAAATGCTAACAGGTGGCAACAGAGAATGAAATAAACACCAATTAAATGTCTTGCTATGTGAAATTCACGTTCTAATCCTTTAATTTCGCTTCAATGTAAACACTATAATCACAACATATTCTCTTCTATGAAAACATGAAAAGAGTCAGTCAACCATCACATCGAAACCCGTGAGTACTTCTGTGAGAACCTAATTACATGCCGACTTTGTTTTGATCAACAACTTGGGGAAGTGTTTGTTGCATTAAAAAATCAATTAAAAGAGACCTGTGTTGTTTTATCACTTTGAATATGTCTTTTGTATCAGATCAAGCAAGGGAAGTACAATAAAAAAACAGTTCAAAGGCATGCCAATAGGAGCATAAGTTCTTGTGGTCATTACTGTTCTCAAAATTCATTTTATTTGACCAATCGAAAATGGTTTCACATTTTTATGTACTTAACATCATTAAAGTATATAATATCAGTAATGTATCCTAATCATTTGTAAATGTGACCATGGAGAGCAAAGGAAGCAAGCGAAAGGCGTACTCAGTGACAGAAAAGCTGTGCATCATAGATATGATTCATAATGGCGAAGCGAGATCCAACGTTTGCAATGAGCTAAAAATTACTGAGTTGACGTTTAGAGGTTGGCTTAAGGATGAGCAGAAACTTCTGGATTACTTACATGATGTTGATTAAGATAATGGGATCAAATGAAAACGAGCATGGACTGCAAACGATACTGAATTAGATGATGCTGTGTACGCATGGTTCACACAGCAACATGAACAAGGTGTTCCCATCTCTGGAACAATTCTCAAGGCCCAAGCAGAAAAAATGGCAAAAAGTATGGAGAATGAATCTCATTTTAGGGCAAGCCATGGATGGCTTTGGAGATTCCAGCACCAACATGGAATTAAACAAAATTCATTGTCGGGAGAGATACGCTCAGCGAATCAGGACGCTGCATGTAATTATCCATAGCAGCTCAGAGAAATAATCATCCGTGAACAATACACAGAGGCGGTAGAGAAATCAAAGTGTAACACAAATAATTAAGATTTTTTTCAAAATGTGAAGTGATATTTGTCAAACGTGTCACAAACTGCAAGTTTTATCGTGTTCTAATTTACGTTTTAAATTTGTAGACCCATTAAATTCATGTTGGTAATGGTTAACCCTTGTGAATTTATTTTTTTTTCATTTTACTTCTACCACAATCAGATCTACCTTTTGTTCGATCGACATTGTTTTTTTGAAATGAGTGTCGATCTTTTGTGTAAAAAAATATCTACTTTGGATCAAACAATAAAACTAGAATGTACCCAATTCAACACAAATATTAGTGACATAGTACACAATGTGTGAAGGCATACATGTGTTAAGCGAACGGAAACCATGTGGAATAATGTTTTGATGATCTCCTCAATATACTGTAAGTTATCCTGAAATTAATGTTACTCTGTGAGGAAAAAAGTAAACAAAGTACACCGCTATGAAGAGATTTATTCACAGTTAATCTTAGCGCGATTATTAACTGAGTATTCAACACTGTAACATGCCAACCCACCCCACCCCCCTTTTGCCTCTACGTCGATCCCTTTGTTAGTTTTGTTGTTTATTATAGGTCCCTTGATAACTCGCGCCCTCGCTTATAATGCGGTCGATGTTTTTGGACCCCGTTGTGCGTGAGTTATCGAGGGAGTGGTGTACTTGGCATGCGTCATTGATGTATAACATTTGCCAGATTTGCCTACTTGATGTCAGTCTAGATCATGTCACAGAGGAAACCACTTCATTTTCTTTTACACCTTTACTTGATGTGAGCTTGGTACTAAAAAATGGGTAACTATTATGACAGTGTTATTTTGCAGTTATCAGTATCTTAATGGCATTCACATTTACAGTGACATTTTTTAGGCATCGATTTGTTGCAATGTAAGTTTGTTTTGAATGAGCTGCCTGACATCTTTATGAGTCAGATCTCAGTGATGTTATGAATGTCAAATATTTTGTGACTTTTCATTTAGTCAGGCAATGTTACATGTAACAGGTATTTTCAAGACTGAATCGGTATTGATTGTAATGCCAAAAGGAAGCTGCCTTGTGGATACTTCCATGAGTATAATTACCTTTTATCAGAAAAATGTTGCCGGCTTGCATTTTAAATGAGTATTTTAAGTGTCTTGGCTGATTCACACCATCTTTTACGCAATGCATGTTGTAATATATTTACAAAGCAAACAATATTGAGACAACAACTGATAATTGGTCGAAATTGGTTGGCCAAAGTAACTGTCTTCCTTCATATGGTGCCTTTGTTTGTATCTATCTTGAATGGAGGTTTTACCAAAACGGATCATTTAGTATGATAGTGTGGAAATAGAACAGGTTTTTAATTCTTTCAGATGAAAGTTACCAATATTTTTCTCATGAAAAGTAATTACATGCATAATATAAATATCTGCTGGTGTCTTTACTTTGGTGTGACAGTGTCTTTACTTTGGTGTGACAGTGTCTTTACTTTGGTGTGACAGTGTCTTTACTTTGGTGTGACAGTGTCTTTACTTTGGTGTGACAGTGTCTTTACTTTGGCATGACAGTATCTTTATTTTGGCATGACAGTGTATTAATAAAACTTGAAAATACTGGTGACCTGGGGCAAGCATAGCAATGACTGACCGGATGAAAATAATAAATTGTTTACATTCTCTGCCTCTTAACCTCTCCCATATCTAAGTCATAAAGATGTGTGATGCTCATTGAATAGGAAAATTATGATACCTTGATTAGTGAATGGCTCACTGTAAACTTGAATACCACCAAGAAATCATTGGCTGTGCATGCAACTGAAATTTCTTGAGTTTCAATATTGTTTTATGTGTATCTAAAGAGTCATGTATTAAAATGTATAACAATGTATTTTCATGGTTTTGACCCATTTTTTATTATCAAGCTGCAAGTGGTTCTTTAGTAAAAATGTAAGCAGTATTATGGACAAGCGTATTATGTTGAGTATAGTAGACAGGGACAAATAACTCTTGTAACTCACTTGTCCCAGGGACGAGTGCTTGGGAAAATGTTTTCCTGAGCCCTGAGGTAGTTATTTTCATTGACTGCAAATTTATATGCAAATTTAATTCATTCACTTAAAGTTTGCATTAATACATGTAATTCTACAAAACAATATATTTATGTGTGTAGTTTCATGTTTTATGGCGTGGATCACAGCTATAAAAATATTAATACAATATTCCCAATACACATACTCAAAGCACTGTCATTACAAATTTCAGATTGACATGACTGCCAGATACTTGTTATGTATTAAATTACATTTTGATTTGCCTTGACTAATGATGTGTAAAGTATAAAATTATACTCATAAATACCTGGCATTCTCAAAAAATTACCATACAAATTCAAACTAAGAAAACTTTGATATCCTAACATTTCTTTCAATATTTTTTTTTTTATAAAAGTAAAATTCGAGCACTTCTCAAAATGGAATTTTAAAAAATGTGGACTTAAGTGCCATTATGACATGCAACAAACCATCAACGTCATGTTGTAGGCAGTAAATTCTTTATAGGCAATTTTATATAGAATTTGGATATTCCAGGTAGCAGCAGTAAACTTGAATACTTTACAGTTTTCATGTTATTGACAAAATGGATGAATACATTATTTCTTTATTATCAGGCTGCTTTATTTATGTACAGAAAAGTTTATCATCATTTGATAAAAAATTACTCAGAAGTAAAATAATTTTATTTGTGCAATGTATCATGTATGATTTTTCACCTTCGTTGTAGATACTCTATATATATATATATATATATATATATATATATATATATATATATATATATATATATATATATATATATATATATGATACAGCCATGTAAAAATTGAACTGGTTCATTTAGAATAAACAAAGCAAACATCCTCAAGTGATTTAAGAGTTTAACATCGACCTGTTGGTCATGAAATAGGTATATTTGTGAACAAGGCTAGAAAATATGAAATAGGTATGAGTAAGAACACAGAATATGAAATAGGTATGCTTCAGAACACAGAATATTAGATAGGTGTGCTTCAGAACATGGAATATGAAATAGGTATGCATGAGAACACAGAATATGAAATAGGTATGCTTGAGAACTCTGCTAAGAAATATGAAATAGGAATGTTAGAGAACAAGACTAGAGAAAATGTAATAGGCATACATGAGAACATGGAATGTGAAATAAGTATGTGGAAAACCCAGATTAAGAATAAGAAATAGGTATGTATGAGAACCTAGCTTGAGAATATGAAATAGGAATGCTTGAAAATCCTGCTAGAGAATATGAAATGGGTATCTTTGTGGAGAAGGCTATAAACATGAAATCGGTATGCTTGAGAACAAGGCTAGAGAAAATGAGTGTGCTTGACAACAGAGAATATGAAATAGTTATGCTTGAAAACTCAGCTAGAATATATGAAAAAAAATAGGTATGCTTGAAAATCCAGCTAGAGAATATAAAATGGGTATGTTTGTGAACAAGGCTAGAGAATATGAAATAAGTATACTGAGAACCAGGCTAGAAAATATGAAATATGTATGCTTGAGGACCAGGCTAGAGAAAATAAAAGGGTCTGCTTGAGCACACTGAGAATATGAAATAGGTATGCTTGTGAACACAGCTAGAGAATATGAAATGGGTTTGTTTTACAATAAATGAGAGAATTTGAAAACAAGAAATAATCTGATTGCCAAATTGAAATCACAAACAGTATTGTTTGTATGTGTATATATCACTCATTACTCCAGATATTATATACATTTTATTTATTTATTTGTTTGGTAATTACTTGGGCAAAGTAAAACATGACATTTGTATGTGCTTCAGTTTTCAGGCATTTTTGGTGGCAGTCTTTGTCTTTAAAAATTTAAAACTTTTACACCAAAATTATTCTAAATTTCTGAAAAAGATAAAAAAAGAAATAATGTTTCAGTACAGGATTTGCAATATCAGCTGATGAGAGGGCTTGATGTCTGTTGGGAATTTGATGTTCTAAAATGGGATTGGAAAATGAATTTTTGCATCTCAATATTTGTCATTTTATTACCAATTTCTGTCATGGGCTCTCAGATGTTGCAGGCTGGTATTGATTTCTTTTCTTATGAAGCAGCAACAGGACTTGCTCTAGAATGGCGACAATTATGGCTTTATTCCTACCCTGGCTCCGAATCAATGTGTTCACAATCATTAATCACAAACACTACCCAAAAGACTGAAATGTATCTCATGTGAGTGTTGAGTTTCTTTTAAACAGAACAATAAAGCCATACTGATAAATAAATTCTATTTAAAAAAAAAAAAAAAGCATTGCAACTGATTATTAAGTAGTTGCAACTGATGATTGAGTCATGTTTTCAGATATTGTGAAGTCATCTTTTTTTGTCTCAGTTTTCTTGGATTTGTGAAAAGTGACATTTTTCTAAACCCCATCATGAGAGAAAGAGCATATTATGTTGTGATGGCTGCCCATCTGTCCATTTTTTCCTTATTTTGGTTTTGCACAGTAACTTGAGTTCTCCACCATCTGCCATGGATGATGTTTGCAGTGGGGATAAGGAAGAAGCCTATCAGTTTCCAGTGATAAAATGACCAGGTCCCTGTTACTGAAGGAAAGAAAAAGAGGGGTTTCTGCACAATAACATTAGTTCTACATCACAGACCTGGACCAAACTTTGTGGCTGGCATGTACTTGGGGCAAGGAAGAAGCCTATTAATTTTGTTGTCAAGGTTTCATGGCTGAAAATTGAAAACTTGTTTCAGCACACTAATTTCAGTTCTTATCCATGTATCTTTACCAAAGTTTATTGATGCTTTCAGTTTGAATAAGAAAGAAGTCTCTCGATTGGGAGTGAAACTCTCAAAGGTCAAGGTCATTATCGGAAAGATAAGAAAACATTTTCTACCTAATAACTTTACTTCCACACCATTTACCTTGAGCAAAGTTTGTGGAGGGCCTACACTTAAAAGCATTGAAGAAGCCTATTGATTTGGGGTGAAAAGGTCAAAAGTTCAAGGTCATTGTGGTCAAACTGTTTATATATTAGATCAGTGCTGTGTTTATTTGTAACAACAGCAGAACACGGACAATGTGTACCCTGTGAATTCACATGATGTGTAACAGACTACCAGAACAGAACAGAAAGTTTATTTTCTATACTTAGACCTCAGGCCCATAATACATAGATAATAAACAAAGGAAAACACAGTACGACATAAACAACATAATGAAGTACATTTGTTTTGGTGTTAATATTGATACTTTTTTAACAGCTCATCTCTTAGTTTAGAAGCAAAATACAAAACTTTTGAAACATTTGTAACATGTCTCATTATCTGAGTGGACATTAAATTTGTAAATTTATCCACTGAAGGTTTGATATAATACATCTTGTTGAAGTATTTCCATCTTAAATGGTATAAGAAGTACATATACACACAGTGATACTCATCTTCTACACATCTTATATTTTATTTAAAAAATAATTTGCTAACTCATTGTTCTCTTTCAGTTTTAGCGTGTCTTCCTCATTCAGTCATTAAATCATGGTTAGAACATCAAAAAGATGTTTTCAGAAAATGAAGGGTAGATCTGATGTTAAATATTTTTACTGATTATTATAAACATATTTTGTAGAATCACCTATTTTACTTGACCAGACTTTTAACAAGAGATCAAATAGACGTCTTGAACATAAAATCTGTTTATGTCACCCATTTTTTGTGCTTAACCCTGCATAACCAAAACTCAAGAGAATAAAACACTTCTAACTTTACTGACCCATGTGCTTTTGCCAACATCATCCAACTTTTTAACATAATATAACATTGGGAAGGATATCTGCTTGTTGGCATATGTATCATTATAGTCCATTACTTTACACGTCTGAAAATATAATTTGAATTGCTTCTATTTCTGGTGAATATTCATACCCCCATATTTCTGAACCATAACGTAATATTGGTTTCACCATAGCATCAAGTATTTTTAAAATTTCCATTACATGTAATCTTCCAGATATTTGTTGATACCTAAAAATTCTAACAGTTAGTACATTTGTATATATATTTTTTTATAAATTTAAAAATTCTAGTTTAATTTGTTGGATTTAGTGCAGTTTGTTTTAGGAATCATATAGGTTGTATTTTGGTCGAGATTTCAAAATTATTGTATTTTCATCAGATCTTGGAAAAAATCTTGTATATTTAATTTAGAAACATTGTACTTGTGTCATTAGGGCCCAGCACCAACCTTGTGAGTTCTATAGGATTTGTGGTACTAATTCAGCTCCCATAGTATACCTATGTATATCCCATATCCCATAGTATACCTATGTATATCCCATATCCCATAGTATACCTATCTATATCCCATAGTATACCTATGTATATCCCATATCCCATAGTATACCTATCTATATCCCATAGTATACCTATGTATATCCCATATCCCATAGTATACCTATCTATATCCCATATTCCATAGTATACCTATGTATATCCCATAGTATACCTATGTATATCCCATATCCCATAGTATACCTATGTATATCCCATATCCCATAGTATACCTATGTATACCCCATATCCCATAGTATACCTATCTATATCCCATATTCCATAGTATACCTATGTATATCCCATATCCCATGGTATACCTATGTATATCCCATATCCCATAGTATACCTATGTATATCCCATATCCCATAGTATACCTATGTATATCCCATAGTATACCTATCTATATCCCATATCCCATAGTATACCTATCTATATCCCATAGTATACCTATGTATATCCCATATCCCATAGTATATCTATCTATATCCCATATTCCATAGTATACCTATGTATATCCCATAGTATACCTATGTATATCCCATATCCCATAGTATACCTATGTATATCCCATATCCCATAGTATACCCATCTATACCCCATAGTATACCTATCTATATCCGATATCCCATAGTATACCTATCTATATCCCATATCCGATAGTATACCTATCTGTATCCCATATCCCATAGTATACCTATGTATATCCCATAGTATACCTATGTATATCCCATATCCCATAGTATACCTATGGAAAGATCATGATATTAGAAATTCAATAACTTTAAAATTCTGAATGCTCATGATCAAACTATGTTTTACACTAGAAACCCATACTTGATGCAAATTTGTGTGTAGAATGGCATATGCCTGATGGTATTTTTTTTCATATCTATATTGTTTGTAAAAGTTCTGGCTCAGATTTCATTAATGAGTATTCCAAAGTCAAGTCTGTAAAAGGATTGAAATTCCATTAATAAAACATGTTTTTCTTTCACTTAAAAATAGGATAAGCTCAAAAAACATTCTTCCATCTAAAATTTTATCTTTTATTATCAACCAATCATGGCCAGCCAAACTCATACTCATTTTGATCTTCACACATTTCTAGACTGTTTCCCATTCCTCCATATATTGAATACCATGAGTTCTATAGTATTTACCTTTCCCACCTTCCTGTCTGTTATCTATCTCTCCTTTGACTCACACCTCTTGTAACCAACTTTTCTATGCAATCTTGCACACATTTGGATGTCATTTATTAAATTGCCTATTATACAAAAGATGCATCCTTAAAATGTTTCGTCTTTTCATATGCAATTTTGACAGGGTTATTGCCCTTTTTCCATTGCTGTTACATCACCAAGCAGATCCTTGCAATCAACATAACTCAGGAATTATTCAGTGTCTTCAGATTCAGTTTGGTGTTTACATTGTTTCATTGGCCCAGATGTACATTTCAGATGCAGTTTGGTGTTTACATTGTTTCATTGGCCCAGATGTACATTTCAGATGCAGTTTGGTGTTTACATTGTTTCATTGGCCCAGATGTACATTTCAGATGCAGTTTGGTGTTTACATTGTTTCATTGGCCCAGATGTACATTTCAGATGCAGTTTGGTGTTTACATTGTTTCATTGGCCCAGATGTACATTTCAGATGCAGTTTGGTGTTTACATTGTTTCATTGGCCCAGATGTACATTTCATGCATTTTATCTCATCAACTCTGGTTCAGATAATGTTAATTTTTGATATAGAGTTAATTTGGATATTCAGTCCATTTTGGATATAGAATCCATTTTAGATATAGATTCAGTTTTGGATACAGAGTTCATTTTAGATACAGAGTTCATTTTGGATATAAATTTCTTTTTGGATATAGAGTTCTGTCCCTTGACAATTAACTTCACATCTTCACATCAGATGTCACTTGTAATCGGCATTGCTCTTCACAAAATTACATGCTGTTTGGTAGGTGAAATTGCCTATTACATGCACATGTGCCTTTTAAAGGATTCATCTCTTCATGTCCAATTTTGATGCAATTATTGGCCATATTCCACTATACCAGATCCTTGCAGCCAGCATATCTCAGAAACCATTCAACATATTCTGATGCAATTTTGCATGTCTGTTGTTGCAGTACCATAATGTGCCTTGTTGATTCTAACCTATCAACTCCATTTTGCATAGAATTATGGCCCTTGACAAATTAACTTAATATCTTCACATGGGCTTGTTACTGGTATAGCTCAATAACTATTCAGTATATTTGTTTTGAGAAATGCAATTCAATTTGAGAACTGGCTCATAGACTTTGAGATTTTTTTCATGGCACTGAGTACATTAACTTAACATACAAGCTACGTATCTTTGCAAAGTATTTTCTCAAATTGTGTAAATCATAAACCTTGGCTTACTTGTGTGTTATAGTGTAAACCACATGCCATGGCTTACTTTTGTTTTATTGTATAAACCAAATACCTTGGCATACTTGTCTGTTATTGTATAAACCAAATACCTTGGCTCTTCTGTTATTGTATAAACCAAATACCTTGGCTTACTCTTCTGTTATTGTATAAACCAAATACCTTGGCTTACTCTTCTGTTATTGTATAAACCAAATACCTTGGCTTACTCTTCTGTTATTGGCTTACTCTTGTGTTATTGTATAAACCAAATACCTCGGTTTACTCTTGTGTTATTGTATAAACCAAATACCTTGACTTACTCTTTTGTTATTGTATAAACCAAATACCTGGACTTACTCGTCTGTTATTGTGTAAACCAAATACCTTGGCTTACTCTTCTGTTATTGGCTTACTCTTGTGTTATTGTATCAGCCAAATACCTTGGTTTTCACTTCTGTTATTGTATAAACCAAATACCTTGACTTTTCTGTTACTGTATAAACCAAATACTTTGACTTACTCTTCTGTTATTGTATAAACCAAATACCTTGGCTTACTCTTCTGTTATTGGCTTACTCTTGGGTTGTTGTATCAACCAAATACACCACTCCCTCGATAGCTCGCACCCTGATAACTCACAAACCCGCTTATAACGCGGGGTCAGGCGTGGATCCCATTTTTTAAACCAGAAAATACCCCCAAAAATTGATCCCTATTTATTGAATTTGAAGAAAATCACGATCAAAATTAGTAATGGAAACTTTGATATATCGCTCGTTTTATCGTCAAAAATGGTAGATAGGACCAGAAATTTTAATCAACATTAGGAAATATCAAATTTAAAAATAAGTCATATAATTTTTTTACATTTTCTTTCCAAACGGTAGTACACCGCAATTAACGATATGTAAGGAAATTTTGATCAATGAAAATGTCACTTACGCCAAGTGGAGGCAGTACTTTAATAAATAAATTCCAATTAAATAATTTTTTTATCAATCGAAATTTATGTTCTGGTTCTATCTTTTAGTTCCTTTTAAGTGTAATCATCATAAATGCAACATGTCCTCTTGTAATTTTGTGTCAATATATCGTAACAGCTATGTCCGCGAGCATTTCTCTGAGAACCTAATTAGGCGCCGACCGTGTTTTGATAACTGACTTGCGGAAGTATTTGTTGTTTTGTTGCACTGGATTAAAAGCTGGCCTCTTTTGTATATATCACGTTAATTATGTCTTTTGAATCAAATAAAGGAGCTGGAATAAAAGAAAAGTTAAAAGGCACGAAAATCGTACAAATTTAAAATCTAGCGGCCCCGGTCGTATGTCGGGTGAACTCACTTCATTTGATCAGTCACTGTTATAAATGTTATTGTTTACGTAAAATAAACTACCTTAAAATAACCGATTCATTGGTAACTGTGATCAAAGATAACCAAGCGAAATGAATACTTCGCAAAAGAAAGAGCATGGTTTCACAGATACGAACCATTGTGGGCAAGCGAGTTTCAGAGAATTCTTGAACTGGCACTTAGAGATATCCTCAAGGATGATAAGAAGCTTCATTATTACTTCCAATGAAATAATGACATCAATATACTGTACTAGCTGAACAATACAAAAATTGAGATTCGACGTAGACGATTGTCTCATGAAATAAGTTTTGCTTGTATTTGAAGAAAAGGAATCTTGTTTGGTGGTGTATCAACAGTTAGTCTAGTTCCCCTCTCTTTTGACTCCCGATTTGGCAGGATACCACTAAATACCACTCCGGGAACCAGACTCATCAAGAAAACAAAAAGCAATGACGTAATACACAGATGTTTTCGCATACACGTGATGGTTGTTGAAACCAGTGGAATGATCTTTCACATGTTGGACATTTTGAAAATAAATGTTATTTAAACAGAATAACGAACAACTTTATTAGAAAAAGCGCGTTATGAAAAATTATTATCGACGTGATTGTAAAATGAACATTCAGTCATTAAACGGCCCAGTTACTTATCCCCCCTTCACTTCGCTGTTTTCTCGATATCTAAGCGATTTTTTTCAACTTTTGGAGGTCCCTCGGTAACTCGCAACCTCTTTTATAGTGCAGTCTATGTTTGTGGACCCCGTTGTGCACAAGTTATTGAGGGAGAGGTGTACCTTGACTTTTCTGTTACTGTATAAACCAAATACCTTGGCTTACTCTTCTGTTATTGTGTAAAACACATACCATGGCTCATTATTTCACTTGTGTTATTGTGTTTAAAAAATGGATTGGAAGAAAGCATGCATCAGGATCATGTTTTGTACAAGTAATGTTTGGGTTCATTTACAGTGAATTTGCTGTTTTTCATTCGGTTCTAGTTGTCATTGATTTTATGGTTATTTCAAGGCAGAAATTTAAAGACACCATGAGCAATCCTTCCATGCACACTATAGGATACCTTCTCCAATACACAAATTTTAGTACTAAATTAAGGTCATTTTTTGTGAAACCATAGATTATATGCCTAGGAAAATAACTGAATTCAAAATACATAATACTTGCAGTAGTCATCCATCTTATGGTGTTTAGTTGGTAATAAATGAAAATGATGATCTGATATCTAATATGGCTGCTACAGCAGGCAACTTGAAAATATATATTTTTAAAAATCTTGTTATTGCTTGTCCTCCTGAATGGACAATTATAACATGGGTGGGAGAGCACTAAAAGACATTGTATCACATCTAGTTGGTCCTAAAACAGATCATGATCTTATGGTCACCATGAAAATTTGGTTATTGTTACTTCTCTAAAATGACCGCTCCGGTGGCCTAGTGGTTAGAGCGTCATCCTCGGATGGAGAAGGTCACAGGTTCGAATTCAGGCCAAGTCATATCAAAGACTTATGAAAATGGTACTAACAGCTGCCTCGCTTGGTGCTCAGCATTAAGAAGTTAGTGTTAGGACTGGTCGGCCTGGTGTCAGGATAATGTGACTGGGTGGGACATCATGCTACATGTCTGTGGCATGATGCCCCAGTGCTAGACGTCACTATAAACTGCCACACTGTAGACATCATAGCAATATGACTGAAATTTTTTTGAAGATACATTAAAAATCCAGATCTCGATCGATCTCTCTCTCACACACACACACACACACACACACACACACACACACACAAAATGGAAAGTCATATCAACAGTAGTTTCCACCAGAATCCTTTACACGATGTCTTGTTGGTCCTAAATGATGTCTTCCTGGTCCCAAATGAAAATGGTGCCAAGCTGACATCCACAGCAGCTAATTTGGAAAGCTTGTTGAATATGAGAGATGGTTTCAACACTGAGCAGTTAAAAGGAAGAAATAGTCTTTTCTTGAATTCCTGAAGTTTGTTTGGCCAGTAAGTGCATCCATTCTTTTGGGAGATTCTTGTTTATTATGTGGGCCACATTAGAACAATGAACACTGAAAAAGTACATGTATACCAGTATGTTGAATTTACCTTTGAACATAAAAATAATGCATATGTTACAAACACAAATCCAGTTGTGGTTGATTGATGTAGCATAGTGATTTTATGTTCTTTTGCAATGCCCTAAAATTCTGAAGACCATTTTTCATTAAAGTATCAACCATAAATTTATTTCCTTCATTATAAAGTCCTATAAAGCCAAACTGTATGATATTTAAAACTGATCCAATTTTGAATTTAATTAATTTGAAATTTTTTTTACAGGGCCAATTTAAACATTGTCCAAGGGCTGGGTGATAGAGCAGCTCAAGGGCGAGCATGTGGTAACCTTGGAAACACACATTATCTCCTTGGAAACTTCAGTCAAGCTATCATTTATCACCAAGAGGTAAGCTGCTTTTAGAATAGTAAGATTAAGTTATCACTTCTGACATCAGTAGTAGCATCAACATACAGTTTATTAACCTTCTTTTTTCCATTCATACCTGATAACCTTGCCTGCATGATTATTTGTTACTTTTATTTGTATGTTACATTATGTATTATGTGTATTAGATCTTTGCAGTATGTCCATTAGAGTTATGCAAAATGCCCATTAGAGTTGTACATTATACCCATTAGATTTATGCATTATGCCCATTAGAATTAGGTATTATGCCCTTTAGAGTTATGCATTATGCATTAGATTTATGTATTATGCCCATGATTAGTGTTGTGCATTATACCATTAGAGTTATACATTATGCCATTAAATTTATGTATTATGCCCATGATTAGAGTTATACATTGTTCCCAATAGAGTTACATGTTATGTCCTTTCAAGTTGTACATTATGCCATTTAGATTTATGTATTGATGCATTATGCCAATTAGAGTTATGTTATGTCCATTAGTTTTGAATTATGCCTGTTGTACATCATGCACATTAAAGTAATTTTGATTAAATATGATAAAACTATATACATCCATGAAATTAAATCTGCCACCAAAATAATAGTATTTCTATATGAATTGTTAAAGCAAAAGATGTCATCAAGTCAGTATGTCCATTAGAGTTGTCAATGATGCCATTAGCATTGTGTAATATGCCCATCAGAGTTGTCCATTATGCCATTGGAGTTGTGTAATATGCCCATTAGAGCTGTGTTTTGTGCCCATTAGTGTTATGCATTATGCCTTTTTGGAGTAATGCCTATTAAAGTTACCGTATTTATGTACTGCGTCCTTTATACTTGTATATTATGACCATTTGAGTTATGTATTATGTCCAATAGAGTTACACATTATGCCCATGATTTGAATTATGCATTATGCCAGTTAGAGTTATGCATTATGCCCATGATTAGATTTATGGATTATGTCAATGTCCATCTGATTTATGTACAGTGTATGCATCATGCATTGTTGATTGCAAATTCAGTCTGGTGGACATGGACACAGGGGTAAGGGAATAAGTGTCCACTACAAGTAATGGATGTTCACACTGTCTGATGGATTTTCCCCAAGTCTAGTGAAAGTCTGTCATAGAGCTTGTTGCAGCCATAGTGGATTTTAAGGCACCCCTCGCTGATTTTATTGTATTTGCTCAATGAGTTGGCACATTAAACAAACATATGACAGAAACCCCAACGCCATAAACACGACGATGGCAGGTGCCAATTTCATTCCTTTACCTGTTCAGACTAAACAGTGGTAATATTTCTTGTAATAATCAGTGACCTAGTCAAGGATAAATACAGAAAAACATGCATACTATAGCACAAAAATATTACAAGATTTTAAATTTCTTGGACATCTTCCCACTTCTGTCCATGACTGTACATCAGAAAAATTGCCCAGCTATAATGTACATCCCTGTTGATTGATTAGCATGTATGTATGCATAAATTCTGCATCAAACACTAACTTCAGTGTTCTTTCTCAGTAAATGGTAGTTCATAAATGTGCTTTTTTCTCTTCTGGTTATTAATTTTCATAATTTTTCTTTTATTTCCATACTGTTTCCATGACCCACTTTGAAGACATTTTTGAAAGCAGTAATAAAACTAGAAAAGATATTACAGACAGACATCATACCAATTGTAATGTAAATGTAAAACAAGAGCAATGGAACATCAGTAAGACATGTTGTAATTCTTTCCAAAACTTTATTTACAAGAATAATGTAGCATCGTATATTAAAATAAAAACGTTCCATGAGTTTTGCTATAAAAAGGTTCTTCAGTAGTATTACCCTTGAATTTTTGAAAATAACATTGTTTATCAGAGGTTATGACAATTTTTTAAATGCAAAAAATTTGATACACTTTATTGACTGTTGCTTCTATCAGTGGCCATTCACATCATGAACAAAATGATTTCAGTAAAACAAAAAGTTAATTTTGTTTCTGTAGCATATTGCCTCTGGTCAGCACAGTTTCTACCAACTACTGTTCAGTTTTGCTGGTCAGTAGCAGTCAGCACAGTTTCTACCAACTACTGTTCAGTTTTGCTGGTCAGCAGCAGTCAGTCAGCACAGTTTCTACCAACTACTGTTCAGTTTTGCACTTCAGTGTTTCAAAATGGACATTAACTTATGAACGAAAATGTCGCAAAGCCACTCACCATGAAACTAAAAAGATTTTACTTTTTTGAAAAGCATACATGTATTTGGACTTAGATACACATTGATGTTATCATATCTCATAACTAGCATTATATGAAATATAATTATTATTATATTTTCCCAATTAGAGACCAACTGTTTAAACTAATTTATAAAAAAAACCAAAACAATAATGGTCTTGATTCACGTCAAAACTGAAATTCTCTTTTTTCAAAAAATCAGAAGTGTATTTGTTTGAAGCTATATCTCATTCTCTTCGACTCCTTCCTGGCTCATCCTACCCACCTCCCATAACATAATAGGGCTCTTAGAATAGAAGTCTTAAATGACCTAAATTAGGACAGGTCCTAGCAGCTACTGATGGTTGTTTCACTTCGATCTTTCAGAATACACATTGTTGATTGAAAATGTTCCTTGTTAATACATAACCAAATACTATAAAACTTGGAAGATATTATTTTGTGAAAAACAGACAGAGAAGCACATAACCATTAAGTTATGTTATTATTGTATTAAACTAAATTTGTGAATACCACATAGAGTAAAATTACTTAAATTACAGACTTGTATACAAACTTAAAGCTTAAGAAATTTTAATAGATTAAAAGAGAAATGAGGCAGCATTTCTGCAAAGTCAAACTGAATACAGTGATAATATTTGTAGTGAACTTGGAACTAATATCCAAGGTTTGCAGTACATAATTATCACCAGATGAGCTCATACAAAGTTCATGCATGTGGCATCTGTTAGCAACTGTTTCCTATTGCTGTTTCTTCTTAAATACTTTGAGGAAAATCCTGAAACTTGGCACAGTTTCATCCTGTGGTGTGGTTTGTCATAAATGAAAATGATGCCCTAAAGAAATCCAGTATTGATACCATTTTGAATATCTTGTTATCATTTCTCCAGAATGGATGGTGTTATGACCATAGGTCTTAACCTATGTAACAGAAAGAAGTGAAGTCTTAACCTATATAACAGAAAGAAGTGAAGTCATAACCTATGTAACAGAAGGAAGCAAAGTCTTAACCTATGTAACAGAAAGAAGCAAAGTCTTAACCTATGTAACAGAAAGAAGCAAAAGCAAAAATTTTAAGTAAAATTCAGCAAACAGTTTATTTCTCTAAGTTACAAAGTGAAAATTTAAGAAATACTTACAGTATTATGAATTAAATCCCAAATAATCCTAAATACCCTATCACAGGTCCAAAAGTACAGAATGAATTCCAATACATTTTAATATCCTGATGTACCAGTAGTCTTCAGTGTCTGTATATACACCAATAGACTTCATTGTCCTGATGTACCACAATGATGCAGTCTAGAATGTCTTTGAATGAGTTTTCAGTAATTCCAAAATAGTGAGTTAATCCAGTTGTTAATGAGCAGTGACTAATTCAAATGAATGATTTAAATAATTTCTCTCAAATTATATTGGAACACAACTGTAAACTCTGATGACAAATTGATTATAGATAATTTATCGTTTACCATGTCCCCTCTATATATATATATATATATATATATATATATACACACACACACACACACACACACACACACAAATTCCCATGTTACCTGAGTCACAACAGAATGTTCTGGAAAATTAATCATTTCAGTTAAAAGTTCAATTACATCGTAATAAGGCTAGGCCTTGAACTCTAATTGTGGTACACATCATTTTTGCAACTTACAATGATGACTGAAGTCAGGTATGCAAAAGCTCCATCCACAACTCTAAATCACTGACAAAACTCAAGCACACAATATACATTAAGTATTCATAACAAAGTATTTTCAATGAAACTCCAACCCTGTCATCTGGGAACAAAATTCATTTGTCTAAAGCATTTCAATATTTCATCCAGCATTCAGGCCTGCACATCATCATGCATTATATCCATATGATTAGCCTAGCTATAAACATGTGCTGCATATTATCATGTATTTTAACCATACAATTAGCTTAGCTACAAACATGTGCTGCACATCGACATGCATTATAACCATACAGTTAGCCTAACTACAAACACATCTTTCATACCATCATGCCTTGATAACCATACATTTAGCCTAACTACAAACACATCTTTCATACTATCATGCCTTTTAACCATACAGTTAGCCTAACTACAAACACATCTTTCATACCATCATGCCTTTTAACCATACAGTTAGCCTAACTACAAACACATCTTTTATACCATCATGCCTTTATAACCATACAGTTAACCGAACTACAGACACATCTTTCATACCATCATGCATTTTAACCATACAGTTAGCTTAACTACAAACACATCTTTCATACCATCATGCTTTTTTAACCATATGATTTGCCTAGTTACAAACACAATTACCATGGCAACAAATACATGCCACACATAAGTATACTTCTTCAAACTTTTGTGTCAAAGATCTCACGCCCTTCATATTTTCTTATTTGTGTAAGGTTTAAGCTTCAATACATATCTATTTCTCAGTATGTCCTTGTGAAATGCACTTAGCTCCCATTTCATCAGCATGATATAGCCAATAACATGTTAAAAGTGCCATTAAAATCAATACATCCAATAGCAACAGCATAATGGTCAAGTTTGTATAAACCAAGGGAGATGGTGTTTGCAAGGTTTCATTTGAGCCAAGTATGTACAAAACAAGGGAGACAGTGTTGCATGGTTTCATGTGAGATACAAGAGTATTGAAGACTTGTGCTTCACATTAGAGAGAATGCTAATGACAATTAGATAATTGAATTTAGTTGAAATTTTGTCTTTTTATTGATGTTTAACATTTCAAAATATTTTCTATTACAGATTGTTTAAACATAGATAAAACTATCTTTTAGTTCGCCATCACAGTCCAATATCTCTGTCTTTCTTACAAAAGTGGAGCCATGGTATCTCGGTTGGTTGAGTATCAGACTCATTATCCAAGGGTCAAGGGTTCAGTACCCACCCAGGCATGCCTGCATCAGCTGCCTTGGAGTGCCCTTGTGAAATGCAGCTAGCTCCAATTTCTTCATCATGTTATGGCTAACAATGTGCTCAAAGTCATGATAAAACCAACAAACACAAGCTCGCTTATCAAAACAATCACATATTCAGAAGTTATCCTCTCCATTTTATCCTTTACTTCTCTTTCTTGCTCTTGTCTTCATGTATTCATATGTGCACACACATTGTGTAGGAAGTTACCTACCCAACACAGTCCTGTCTGGCTTATCCACCATTCACTTTTATCAGTCAGATTTACTGGTAACAGTTTGTGTTGAATAAGAGAGACTAACCTGTATATGAAATCAAGGGAGTACAAGGAGAAGTATAAGTATTTGGGTGTGGGGGTGATATCAGTTTGTATGGTGAATTTTTCATTTATTTTTGTGGGTACATATTTTCAAGGTTTTTGGAAGGAATAAGAACAATGTCCCGAGTTAAATTTGTGGATTGGTGATGTATGTCCTGTTTTTTTCCACAGAAGGGGTATTCTTAAAAGTTTGTTGGGTTTTATTGTAACAACTGCACTATTCATGAAAATTGGTATCTCATGAAATCAAGTGATTTCACAGTGCTTTAAACTGCAGAAATATTGAACATTTTATCATTATCTGCAAAAGTACTTTATTAAAATTTTATATCATTTAGATTGGAATACATCTTATTTCATGTATCTAGGTATTACATTCTCAGTAGAGTTAGATGAAATGGTCAACCTAATTAGAAAAGTTAAATCTTTACTTTTACAATGGTTAAAATGATCACTTACCCCACTTGGAAAAGTTGTAGTTGTGAAAAGCTTGCCCCTATCTAAGACTACTCAAGTTTAGCAAACCCACCTAAAGCTAAGCTTCAAGAGTTATATGTACTTTTCCATAAGTATGTATGGGGTGGTAGAAAAGATCAAGTAAAAAGGAAATTCTTGTGTAAAGAGTATATTGAAGTAGGTTTGAAAATGTAAATTCATTCAAACACACTTGGCTGAGAAGACTTGTCACCTCTAAACCTAAATGGAAAGAGATTTTAACAGCTTCCATGCCAAATATAGACATGTTTTTCTCTTTTGGTATGGATTTTGTGACAAAGGTGAGATTTACTTTGAATGCCTTTTGAACTGATGCATTAGCAGCATATATTGAATTACATAACGAATTTACGTAGCTAACTTGATTTTCTTAAAACTCCAATATGGATGAATCCTAATATTACAGTTGGAAATTCTAGCATTATATACATGCACTAGGTAAAAAAGGGAATTTTG
This sequence comes from Megalonaias nervosa, assembly GCA_016617855.1. Lineage (NCBI taxonomy): Eukaryota > Metazoa > Mollusca > Bivalvia > Unionida > Unionidae > Megalonaias > Megalonaias nervosa. The sequence goes on from JAECUM010031960.1 coordinate 45,615, forward strand.
TATATGAAGTTAATGAAAGCGGTTCATTGTTTAATATAAATGATTTTTGTAATAAGTTTGAAATGCATGTCAACATCCTATAGTTTTTAAGGCATGTTCAGGGCCATTCAGTTTTTTCCCAACAAACTTAATATAAACATTAATTCATATGGCCCGTTTTTACATGAAGCTGTAATTTTGCACATTAAGGAAAAAGGGCATGTAAAAGTATACATCAAAAATTACAAGTTAATACCTGTAGGACAACATTAGTATTGAAATGGAATGAAGAATATGAGTTTATAGATGAGAGTGATTAGAATTAGAATTTTCTTGCCTTCTAAATTAAGCAAAAATTGAATAAAATTGGAGCATGTGCTCTTTATATAATGACTCGTTAGAAACTATATTTCATCTTTTTTGGAACTGTTCCAAAACTGAGTCATTACTTACTGGTTTTATTGGGTGGATAAGGAGTAAGTGTAATCATCTGCACAATTTTCAAGTTTCAGAAAGAGATATTATTCTTGGTATAATAAACCAAAATAAAAGTGATAATGTAATCAACCTCCTTTTTGTTGCAACTGCAATCATATATCTATAAATGCAGATTTAATGATGAAACTCCAAACATTGCCCATTTAAAAAGAAATGAAGTTCTGTTGCATGTCAGAAAAATATTATGCATATATCAGTTGTACACAGAAAAATTTGATGACAAATGGCAGCTATACAAACATATCTTTCAATGATTTGTACTTTATTTTCAAATTATAACTACAGTTTTAATTAAGCTCAGATGTGTCCGTATGTGAAGTTAAAGCATATGTGCAGTGATGGACTTGTGACCTCGTTTATTTTGTTGTTGTGTATAATATATACATCCGCAAAGCAGTAATTGCAAAGGTGTTAATGCAGTAAATTGTTAAAGTAATAGTTTTCTCCTAATTTATGTATCTGTTTTTTTGGGAGATTGATAATAAGAGAAAATTATTATTGAAAACGACAACAGAATGTAAATTACTGTCAAATGAGTAAAGAAAATAGTTACTGTATAAAACTTGTAATAAGTGAAAGTTTGTGTGTGTGTGTGTGTGTGTGTGTGTGTGTGTGTGTGTGTGTGTGTGTGTGTGTGTGTGTGTGTGTGTGTGTGTGTGTGTGTGTGTGTGTGTATGGCTACGCATGTATAGGTATGTGTATATAATTGTATGTGTATATATGTGTACATGTAGAAGATGTTAACAATAAATACTTACTGTTTTTCTTCTGTTTGCTCTCTCTCTCTCTCTCTCTCTCTCATAGCCAATATTAAATTCTGTATTGGGTTTAGAATTAGAATATTATTCTATATACTAGTATTAATCATTATTCCCTGTAAAGTAATGTACACTAGTACTGAATTGTCAGGTAATCTGTGGAATTGTTCCTTGTCCTACTGCTACCTGTATACAAGGAATAATAAACATTAAAAAGAATAATAATTAAAACTCTTTAAACGTCTTATATTCCAAACAATTTTTGCATTAACAATAATCATAAATTACAGTCTTATAATTTTGATGAAATCACTATTTGGTAAGACCAAATTTATTTGCTCCATTAATTTGCTCCAAAGAAACTGACATTTTTTAAATGTCATCAAACTGAAATATTTTAAATCATGTAATGAAACTGAACTATTTTGAATGATGTCATCAAACTGAAACATTTTAAGTGATGTCATGAAACTGAATTAGTTTTAATGTTATGAAAGACAAGATGAATATTTTACGTTATCATGACAACAACACTGTTTTACCTTTTTCAAACTGAAATCATCTTCTTTACACAGAGGCTTGCTATAGCAAAGGAGTTCGGTGATAAAGCTGCTGAGAGACGTGCATATAGTAACCTTGGTAATGCTCATATTTTCCTTGGGGAATTTGAAGTTGCTGCTGATCACTACAAGTAAGTACAACTTTGTTGCAACATTTTTTGCATAAACTTGGCTTGTTTCGATAAATCATTTCAGATAGCTTAAGTTATTCTTGGGTGATGTTATTCACTGGGGCATCAATAAGTTACTCACTACTCAAGGCAGCTCCAGCTTAAGTCTAATATTAATTAATTACCTCCCCCTCAAATCTTTTTACAAATAGTCCCAAGTTGTACATAATTTCATATTAATTACTACATATACTGTAACTGTTTTATAGAAGCCTTTGATTCATTGCTCATTAATGAAAAGATATTGCTGTTTTAGTTGTTTCATAAGTCTTATGAAGCAAGAAGTTTAAAAGTATTCCCCATTGTTATATACTTTGAATGCATAGTCAATCATGGGGGTACCAGCATTCATGGTTGTTATATACCACTAGTTTCAACACCTAACAATCAGTGATCTATCTTCATGGACAGGAGGAGGACTCCCTTTCCCATCAATGAATTTAGGTAAAGAGCTTCCTCTTTGTAAAGCACCCCAATATAGTACAGTCCCTGTAGATCATGGTCATAGATTCCACTTTTGGGAAAAAAAGCTTTGGTACTGAAAACCTCAGTAGAAGGTGATCTTATATGTTTTATGGCTTCCCAGGCAGTGTTACAGTGAGGGACTCTAGTACCAGTGTAAGTGGTTACCATGAACTGTGTCCTGGGAAGGGACTGCAGTACCAGTGTAAATGGCTTCCTTGAACAGCATTATATCAGGTGTCTATAATAACTGGTGTAAATGGCAGCCCTGAGCTGTATGCTAGCAAGGAGCTGCAGTACCAGTGTAAATAGCTACCCTGAAAAGCGTTATATCAAGGGTCTATAGTACCAGTGTAAATAGCTACCCTGAAAAGCGTTATATCAAGGGTCTATAGTACCAGTGTAAATAGCTACCCTGAAAAGTGTTATATCAAGGGTCTATAGTACCAGTGTAAATAGCTACCCTGAAAAGCGTTATATCAAGGAGTCTGTAGTACCAGTGTAAATAGCTACCCTGAAAAGCGTTATATCAAGGGTCTATAGTACCAGTGTAAATAGCTACCCTGAAAAGCGTTATATCAAGGGTCTATAGTACCAGTGTAAATAGCTACCCTGAAAAGCGTTATATCAGGAGTCTATAGTACCAGTGTAAATAGCTACCCTGAAAAGCATTATATCAAGGGTCTATAGTACCAGTGTAAATAGCTACCCTGAAAAGCGTTATATATCAAGGGTCTATAGTACCAGTGTAAATAGCTACCCTGAAAAGCGTTATATCAGGAGTCTATAGTACCAGTGTAAATAGCTACCCTGAAAAGCGTTATATCAAGGGTCTATAATACCAGTGTAAATGACTACCTTAACCTGTATGCTGGCAAGGAACTGCAGTAAATAGCTACCCAGAACAGTGTTATAGTGAGAGACTGTAATACCAGGGCAAACCTACCTCAGTATAAAGTGACCCTACTCAGAATTTGTCATGGCTCCCCTGAACAGTATTATATTGAGGGACTGAAATAAATCATTGTAATATAAGGTGAGCTTAATTGTTATGTGTCCTTGAACAGAATTATAGTGAGGGACTGCGGTGCTAGTTTCATTGTCAGTTTAGCTGTACTGGTCATATGCGAGAAGAGATTATGGGATGGCCAGTTGTCCATCATATGATGTCTGGTGTCCATTCATCTGTTAGCACAAGTTGTTATCACTAATCCGAAACTACATGGAGAATTGCTATAAACTTTACACACACTTTCAGCCCAAGGGCTATGTGGGCCTAAATAGAAATGGTTTTGCTCAGACATCCAATATAACCACCACAACAGCCATTTTGAAAATCTGGTTTTTGCTACTCCATTCCTTCCAACCATGACACTTTGAGCATAATCATTACACTATTTTTCACCTAATTGTGTCTTATATTCACTTGTATATAGATTGTTTTTTTGGTATATTAAAATAAAAAAAATAAAGCAGTAAAAAATTGCATTATAAAACAGACAGGTTTCTTCAGTCTGAAAAATTATCTTGCAGATTCCTTATATTAATGAAGAAAATTAGATAGCAGACAGTCTGTTATTGTAAAATATGGTACAAGATGTTGCAAAACAGATTTTTTTGATTCATGGATGTTAAATGACTAAAAGATGTTAGAGTTTTAAACTTTAAAAACTGTTGGATCAGAATAGGGACAAATGAGTAGCACTTGACAGATTAAAATAAAAAGAATATGAGAGTGATGTAATACAGTACTCGGGTTGAGCACATTGTGATGCTCATTGCAGCGGAGTAGACTTCACAATTCTATGCAACAATTAGACATGTAGACTACTTAAACTGTGTTGTTTATTTGTCAATATGTTTCATGTTTTTATTCTAGTACATGACCCACATGAATTTGCTCATTTGAGACAAGAACTCTAAACAGCTGGTACATGATCTACATGAATTTTCTCATTTGAGACAAGAACTCTAAACATGTGAAGCATTTGGTACTAATCCAATTGAATTTGTTGATTTGAGACAAGAACTCTAAACAGCTGGTACTAATCCAATTGAATTTGTTGATTTGAGACAAGAACTCTAAACAGCTGGCACTAATCCAATTGAATTTGTTGATTTGAGACAAGAACTCTAAACAGCTGGTACATGATCTACATGAATTTTCTCATTTGAGACAAGAACTCTAAACAGCTGTTACTGGACCATGTGAATTTGCTCATTTGAGAGAAGAACATTAAACAGTTGGTACTAATCCAATTGAATTTGTTGATTTGAGACAAGAACTCTAAACAGCTGGCACTAATCCAATTGAATTTGTTGATTTGAGACAAGAACTCTAAACAGCTGGCACTAATCCAATTGAATTTGTTGATTTGAGACAAGAACTCTAAACAAACAGCTGGCACTAATCCAATTGAATTTGTTGATTTGAGACAAGAACTCTAAACAGCTGGTACTAATTCATATGGATTTGCTTATTTGAGACAAGAACTCTAAACAGCTGGTACTAATCCAATTGAATTTGTTGATTTGAGACAAGAACTCTAAACAGCTGGTACTAATCCAATTGAATTTGTTGATTTGAGACAAGAACTCTAAACAGCTGGTACTAATTCATATGGATTTACTTATTTGAGACTCAAAACAGCAGCATATTCAGGTTAGTACAAAAAATGTTTTTCATACCTCTTGAGGGGTTGACAGGTATGATACAATTCATGATTGAATGGTCACATCAACACTGTGTTTTCACTAAAAGACTAATTATTCTGTCTAGTTGGTCCTGTAAGAAAATGATGCACTATGGCCACCATGGCAGTCATCTTGAAAATCTTGTTATTGCTACTTCTTCTGAATGGGAGGTCATATTGACATGGGGTTATCACCAAAAAGCTCCTTGTGATGTCAAGTAGGTCCTTTCTGCCTGAATATCTGTTGAGGCTGCCACAGCAGTCATGTTGAAAGTCTTCTTATCCTCCTGAAAAGATGGTAATACCAACATGTTGTTTTTCAGTTAAACACTTTTGATGTCTGCTTGGTCCTAAATGAAAATGGGAAATGGCACTTATCTGAAGTCCAGTACAGCAACCATCTTGAAAATCCTGTTATCTCTACTCCATCTGAATGAAAAGTTTTGTTGGCATGGGGTTTTCACTTCTTATCATGTAATGGTTGGTACTAAATAATGGTGCTGATCTGACATCCAAAATGGCCACCATGGGAGCCATTATGAAAATTTTGTTATTGCTACTACTTCTAAATGGAAAGTCATAATAACATGGGATTTACACCAGAAAACTAATTATGATATCTAATTTGTCCTGATTGAAAATGGTGCGAATCTGACCTCAAATATGGCTTCCCCAATGAACAGATATAAATTTTGTCACTGATTATGCTGCACATTTTGACACAAGAAAAATGGTGTTGATCTTATGGACACTGTGGGAGCCATCTTGAAAATTTGTAGATTGAGCATAGAGCAGATATTTGTTTCTGTCCATGAACTATTGAAATTCCTGTAAGATAACAGCATTCAAAATAAAACTATGATTTTCTCATCAAGGAAAACGTTACAGCTGGCCAAGCAGCTAGGAGACAAAGCTTTAGAGGCGCAAGCGTGTTACAGCCTTGGGAATACATACACCCTGCTGAAGGATTACGAAAAAGCCATTGAGTTTCATGTAAGGCACCTGCAGATAGCACAGGAATTAAAAGACAGAGTGGGTGAGGGCCGGGCATGTTGGAGTCTAGGAAATGCCCACACTGCTCTGGGCAACCATCAGGATGCAATACTGTATGCCAGTAGGCATTTGGAAATATCAAAAGAGGTAATTTCATCAATATCTGGCAGGGTGGTTAAGTTGTGGATTATCAGTACATTAACAGGATAGAGGCTGTTCTACCAATACATTAACATGATATGGATTGTTCTATCAATACATTAACATGATATGGACTGTCGTATAAGTGTATTAACATGATATGCATTGTTTTCTTAGTCTGTTACCTTGATATGGATTATTGTATCAGTATATTAAAACATGGCTTGTTGTATTAATACATCAGCATTAATCGGACTGTTGTATCAGTGCAGTAACATTATATGGACTGTTGTTACCAAAACATTAAAATATGGATTTTTGTATCAGTATATTAACATGATATAGAAGGCCTAGAAAATGACTAGTCCAGAAGGACTAGTAGATTTAGAAATTTACTAGTACTACTAAATCTTCATTAGTCCTTCGAACAAAATAATCTCACTCGTGTGTGGATGAAGAACACTTTTTTGTAAATATGACAATCATGCATATTTAAAAAATATAAATCTCTCAGGGAACTCGATGCCAGATTATTCACGTTTTTAAAATTTGCATATGATAGCATAAATAAGCATGGTGACAACTGAAACATTCATAACCATTGGACTATCAAAATTATGGAAACTACCACTCTGGTGGCCTAATTGGTTTGAGTGTCCGCCTCGGTTGTGGGAGGTTGCAGGTGGATAGCATGTACATGGGGTAAGGTCAATGTCAAGGTCACTGTGACTTGCAGTAGAAAAATGCTTTTCACACAATGACACCCCCTTCCTGGGATGGGAATGCCCTCCCTTCAATAGGGTGACTTTCCAGAAGGTTCTGGAAGTCCACCTTAGGACCTGGCACATGCCCAGTAGTTTTTGTCCTTTTTCCAAATGTCTCCCAGTTTAGTGGATGCAGATGTTGCTGAACAGAGAGACTGCATTTTCTTCATGTCATACAGCATGAATTGGGTATTTTTAGGACATGCCTCACATTTCTTGAGTGTACTTGCCTTCAGTCTAAGTGTTTTTCCTTTGTCGAAATATCTATCTAAAGAGCTTTCAACTTTTTAGGTTACTTTTATTTATAACCTTACCTTTTAGGTTACCCCTAATCCCAACACATATTTCCAGACTTTGGGTAGGTATTTAGTCCCCCTATCCTTGCATGACTGACTTGGTTCAGCATAACTTGTCCATGTCCAGGGGATTATCAGCAGGGTTTCTTCACCTTCACAGGGATGTTGCTTTGGACACTTCCTAGCTCTTACAATTGCACAGTAAGAACTTCCTGTGGGCTTCTTACCTGAAGGCAGAGACCCTCTTTCCTTCATGGCTTCCCAGGACCTGATGGACCAACATTACTGATCTCTCATATCTGCTTTAGCCCTGTCAAAATCAGGGTCACCCTGACTGCCCCCAGGGACCATTGGTGAAGTTCTTCAAGCTGACGCAGGCTTAGTCCAAATAGTAATTCAAAGCCAGACCTGCTTCCCTTCAGTTGTGGCCAAGAAAGGAAAGTTTGCAACCCTAATCCCTTTCCTAAGGAGGTGGAGGAGGGGCAGCGCTAGGGACTCCCTCTCCTGCAGTGTGTCTCTCCTCCTTTGATTCCCATGGGTACTAGACTATCCTTCATTTTAGGGGCTTCATGAAGAATAATGGGAAATTGGTGGGTCTGTGTCTGAGATGAAGGAGCAAGTTTCATGCCATATCCATAGAACTATGCTGTGTGTGGTTCGGTGGCAATTACGAGTCAGTTTCTCTCCTTTACCAACCAGTTGGTGGGGGGAAGTAGCAAAAAATATTCTCCACTCCGTATAACGATACTCTGGCATATCTTTGCTGGAGATGATCAAGATCAACTTTTATGCCCAGTTATGACTTTGAATTTCTGTTTGTTAGCCTCTATAGGGAGAAGGAAGGGTATAAAGCATCTTTTCCTTCCTGTAAAGGACTCAGCTGAAATTTCAGTGTCCACTATATCAGGGAGGATTGTCATGACCATCAAGAGGGCTTAGCCCCTCACCACAAGGGACCTTTCATTCAAGAAGATTTAAGTCCATACGGTTTGAGCCATTGCTCCCTTATGGACCTATGATATGCCTTTAGAGGATGTGATGAAGGTCATGTTTTGGCTCTTCCTTCTCCTTCTGCTTTTGCTCCCTGGTGCATCAAAGCAAAGGCATATTTTTTCTAAGGCCTCCTTGGTGCATCAAAGCAAAGGCATATTTTTTCTAAGGCCTTCTTGGTGCCTCAAAGCAAAGGCATATTTTTTCTAAGGCCTCCATGGTGCATCAAAGCAAAGGCATATTTTTTCTAAGGCCCATTGTTGTTGCACAAAAAGTGGCCCTAGCAGATTCCATCTTACAGTAGTGGACACTTCTACTGTAAGGGTGAATATTTCCTTGTTTTCTCTTGCCAAGTTTTGGGGGTCATCATCCTACCACTGAAATTCAGTTACACAGTAGCAACAGGTTATATATAACAGATACTAATGTAGTGTGGGGTTGGAGTGGTGAAACTAATCTTAATCGTGTAATACCTGTTGCTGTTGCCTGATTCCCTCCTCCCACCCCACAGTAATGTTCCACAAGTTGTCTACATCCTTGAAAAAGGATGAAGACTATTGGGCATAGGCCTGGTTGTAAGGTTGACTTTCAGAATCATCTGGAAAGTCACCCTGTGGGAGGATGAATTCTCCTGATACTACTGGTCAGGGTAATTTCTGTCCTGGAAAGGGTAAGCTACACAACAGAAACAGGTAGTATTGCATCCTTAAAATTTGTCTCCTCCTCCCCTTAAAAAGGTTAAGGTCAGCGACTGAAAGAAGAAAAATGGTTTCTACACAGTAACATTAGTCCTTCATCACATGCCTGAACCAGACTTGATTGATAGCTTACACTTGGAATAAGGAAGAAACTTGTTGATTAAGGGATAAAAAAATTCAAAGCAACAAGTTCTTGTGACTGAAAGAAGGAAACTGATTTCTGCACAATAACTTGAGCTCTGCATCTTGATGTTAAAAAAAAATTCAGGTCAAAGGTTTAGGTCACTAACTAAAAGAAGATAAATGGTTTCTGCTCAATAACATCAGTTTGTCATAACTCCCCTCCCAGCTTTGTTGGGGTGGGTGTTATGTGTTCGGTTATCATTATCTAGAGGTGATCGCCAATGGTGTAATTTGCCCGGAACGAGTAAATATCAATATAAAGTGTGAAACTTATGGGTGGAATAGATAAATATCTGAGCAGGTATATAGAACAGAATAACACGAGCTCCCGTTACAAATAAAGACAAAATTTAATCAAAATTCCTAACAATAAAGTTCATAAACAAAAGTAATAATGCATTACAATTGAAAGATACACTTCTTTCTTTTTGAATTAACTTATTCAACGAATTTCAAATACAAATATGATGATACCAATAGCCGATCTGTTAAGCGATAGAATTATCTCATCATCAATCGAGTTTTGTGAAATCGAACACTGCTTTGTACAGTTTCATAACCTGATGGTCTTGATTCAGTCCAAATTCCACAGCGACTATCCCTTTTGACTTCCTTGTGCCGGTAAGTCTGGGTCTTCTCCACTTTTCCCTTTCTTTTCCAAATTCTCAGGGTCTCGCCTCTTTTGCCCCTTCCAACTTTGTGTCCACTTTGGGTTTGTAATACGTTACGTCCCGTAGCTATCTCACCTTCCAAAATAACAAAAATAAGCAACCTAAATCTTCTGTCACATTATACTGGGGGAATAGATCAATACCTTCCCATCGTTATGTCAGATAAATTCTACCCTAATTCAAACAGATCCTACGGCTATCTAGTCTATCAGTTTTTCCAGACAATCGCCTCCCCTGGATGATTTTACGAGTGAATTTACTTCTTAAATCACTGGGAGTCTTTTTTTCTTACATTCGTTTCTCTTCAGAGAGAAAAAAGCATAGACTGATTTCAAATTTGCTATTTGCACATTTAAACCTAGAGTTTTCATGTGAAACCACGCCCCCTTCACAGCGTGACCAATCTGGATGAAATATAGTTCCCACCTAAACAAGGCTGAAAACAATGCAGTTCATCTGACAAACATTGATTACCCAACTGATTCCTGGTAACTTTCAGAAATGACAGTTTTTCCATACCGATCAGAAGTTGACCCCTATCCTTGTTCAGTTTAAACAAACATAGCCTTAATCAAAAATCGCTAAACTCATGACAGACTGTACCAATCCATACATTATGGCGATTTGAATGCGCACAGGTCTCCATAAATCTAATTAATCGTACACGTGTCCAAATAAATGTGTTCTACAGAGATCGACAGAAAAATTTGCTCCATTACACAGTTGTACACACACACTGGGTCCAGATTTTGTGAATAGTGTGTACATGGGGTAAGGAAGATGCCCAGTGCTTTCAGGGTCAACAGGTGAAAGGTCAGGGTCACTATAACAAAGAATAAAAATGTTTTTTGCACAGTGACATTAATTCTACATCACAGACTTGGACCAAACTTTGTTGATAGGTTGCGCATGGGGCAAGGAATAAGCCTATTGTTACCAGGGACAAAAGGTCAAAAGTCAAAGTCACTAACCAAAAGAAGAATGGTTTCTGTACAAAACTGGATTGCACTTCATGTAAACTCCCTTGTATCATGGTTAAATATGTGGATGGATTGCCCGTCAATTAAGCACCCTGGAATTAATGGGTAGTTTTGTTGAGTGCCCTTCAAAGTAAACACCCTGGTTTCATAGTGAGGTCTTTAACAAATAAAGTCGTCAGTTGCCCTTCCATCAATTGCACTTTTTATGTACCAGTGAATAAATCCAAAATCTTCAAAATTGCATGCGCAGACCTCAAAAATAGTTCCATCTGAGAGGCCATTACTCATGTGTTTTACTTGTGTAAACAAAATGTAGTTGAGACTAAAGGACATTTCTAATGAGAATTAAAGAACACTTCAGGGCTTTCTAGATGAAGAGAAGCTCCTGTATCTAAACACTTCAGCACACCTAAGCACAATATAGATTGTCTTCAATATTAGATAATGGAAATCATTTTGTCAGACCCAGATGTATCAAGTAGCGGCATTCAAAGTTAAGATAAAGAATATTTTTGCATGCACTAACTACACACTCACCATCCATTAGGGATTGAACTCCATATTTTATTTAGAGTTTTCATGGATTTGATCTAGCATCCAGCATTTGTACTGGTTTGCCGGGACTGCATGACATGACAGTAAAATTGTCTGTGTTGGTAGGTAATCATGAATGGCTGATTCGCTGGGACTAAATGACATGACAGTAAAATGCCCTGTGTTGGTAGGTAATCATAAATGGCTGATTCACTGGGACTCGATGACATGACAGTAAAATGCCCTGTGGCTGATTCACTGGGACTAGATGACATGAGAGTAAAATTGTCTGTGTTGGTAGATAATCATGAATGGCTGATTCACTGGTACTAGATGACATGACAGTAAAATGCCCTGTGTTGGTAGGTGATCATGAGTAGCTGCATCTAGCATTTACATTGATTCACAGAGACTGGATGACATGATAGTAAAATGATGGTATTGGTAGGTAATCATGAATGGCTGATTCTCAGAGACTGGAAGACATGACAGTAAAATGGTCTGTGTTGGTAGGTAATCATGAATGGCTGATTCTCCAGGACCTGATGACATGACAGTAATATGATGGTATTGTTAGGTAATCATGAATGGCTGCATCGCAGCATTTGCAGTGATTTGGATACCATAAAGTCAAATAATCAATATTGGTAGGTAATCATGAATGGCTGTTTGATAAAAATCATGTAGTATATGTTTCCTTGTAGATTGGAGATGAAACCGGTCAGCTAACGGCTCAAATGAATCTGGCCGATCTTAAGTCAGTCCTGGGGATAATTGAAGGTCCTGCTGAAGATTCCAATGGGTATGTAAATGTATACTTCATTATTACTCCATACATATAGGCCGTCAAATTCCTATTGATTCATATAGATTTAAGGAGCCTTCATTTTGCAGATTGTGTACTGCATATGCAACCCAACATATACTTGATAATAATATTTCTTTTTCAGGAAAACTTAAATCCCACAATAGTAGAAGAAAAAGATGTCTTTTACTGCTTTCTTTTCAAACTCTGTCAAGCATCTATTTTTTATGCTTCCACTTGAACACAGACTCTTAATTCCATGAATAGAAACAAATGTCAAAGTGAAAATGTGATCCAACAGGTAACAAGACAGCCTGTGCTTTTCCTGTCTGATAAGGGCCAGTTCTGCATTGATAGCCTGTAATTTTCCTGTTTGATACAGGAAAGTTATGCATTGACAGCCTGTACTTTTCCTGTGATAAGGGCCAGCTATGCATTGACAGCCTGTGCTTTTCCTGTCTGACAAGGGCCAGCTATGCATTGACAGCCTGTGCTTTTCCTGTCTGACAAGGGCCAGCTATGCATTGACAGCCTGTGCTTTTCCTGTCTGACAAGGGCCAGTTCTGCATTGATAGCCTGTAATTTCCTGTTTGATACAGGAAAGTTATGCATTGACAGCCTGTACTTTTCCTGTTTGATAAGGGCCAGCTATGCATTGACAGCCTGTGCTTTTCCTGTCTGACAAGGGCCAGCTATGCATTGACAGCCTGTGCTTTTCC
>JAECUM010031961.1:0-34729 GCA_016617855.1 Megalonaias nervosa
TATATATATATATATATATTTATTTATTTATTTATTTATTTATATTTATACATTTATACCACATACATTAACAAATAACGTGCATTTAAAGTGTTGGTATAAAGCAATTTGATATACCAATACTATTGGTATATCAAATTGTGATCCGCCCATGGCGCAATAATACGCATATATAAACATTCTCGCGAGCGTCTGCAGTTGATTCTAGATCAATGATCAATTTCCACACATTAGTCAATAGTGACGTATGAAAAATAATGATGAAAAGTATTAATAATCCCGTTTTCTAAATTAATTTAATATGGTACACATTTTCATCACAATCCTTTCTGCTTTCTGTTCTCCCCTCCCCTCTCAAGCATAACGGACAAACTGCGCAGAAATGTGGAATGTGAGAGAAAAGGAATTTGGGCTGGATTAAAACCTTGAAATAGAAATTACACCAAGTAACCTACAAGAATATGGTTCGTCGTAACGATACGTGTGCATTTTCCTTGGGATTTATCAACAGTGTTTATCAATGATACAATGTTGCAAACCAGAAAATTCCTCGGTTACGTGGTACACATAATGTGATATATTTAATGTAATGTTTTTTTTTTATTATTATATTTTTTTCTTAAACATACCATAATGTTCTAAAAAATCGATTATTAGTATTATTTAAATATGAAAATGTCCAAAGCTTTCTCTCTCTCTCTCTCTCTCTCTCTCTCTCTCTCTCGATCGATCGATCGATCGACCATGGTAGCAGGATACGGGCTAAAATCTATGAAATGGCGAACGTAGAGGATTTTCCAACAATATCTCTGGACTTATGAATGATGGTAAAAGTTAAGTCAAACCGACCAAAGCATGAGAGACAGACAGACAGACAGACAGAAACAAGAGTTTTAAAGTCAAACCGACGAGAGAGAGAGAGAGAGAGAGAGAGAGAGAGAGAGAGAGAGAGAGAGAGTTTGTGGGTCCGTTGTACTGTTGCTAAAGCAGAAAAATGACTTAGATCAACTGTAAATATATGAAAATATTTTAATTACCTCTTGTTGGTTCGTCAGTAGGCTTAGTTTCTATTCCACATTAATCTCCATGCGCCGGTATTTGAATGGTGTAGCTATCCAAGTGTTGCTACTGCCCTACTTTTATCATTAAAACCATCTTTCATGTTTACATCATAAGTGTGTATTATATTGATTTAATCAATGTGGAGAAAAATAGAAACCAAGAAAAGAAAACAACCAACTTATCAATATGCAGAGGTGATTGTAAATAGCCTCTAAGGCAGAGAACTACATTTTGTAGCGGACACACTTGGGGATGTGAGGAGTTCATTCACTAAGTCAATACACGGCTGCCTGTAGTAAATCTGAACTCCGTTCAAAGGGCAAATATATGTATTTGTATGTGATATAAATAAAATATATGTACAGTATGTACGCTGTATGAATGATATAACACTCGTTGTATAAATTTTTCATTAAAAGGAAACTCAGCAAGCTTCGTTTCCTTTAAATGAAAAATGTATACATCTCGTGGTATATCATTGATACAGCGTACATACTATACAAATATTATATATATATATATATATATTGAAATGTAACTGACAAGTTAAACTATAAATATATAGTTCCTGCTGTCAAAATTTGATACAAATATTCATGTTATACCACAGATTACAAAATGGAAATTATGCACTGTATCAGAGATAGACTGATTACAGAAACTGTGGACCATTAAGTAAAAGAAGAGTGCGATATATGGAATCATGCATACAGTTGATGATATGTGTACTTTGGGGAGATCGCAATGTATGAAAATTGCAGAATATAAAGATATATGAACTGTGCTTGACCTCACTTCAATTTTTGGCCTTGCTAGCGGGATAATGCCCGGGAAGATGAACTTCTTTTGGCATCAGCAAGTAGATTTCGAAGATCTTAATAATAATACTACGAGGGTCTATTATTCTGCGTCAGATTGAGGACTTATATTGTTAACTGATGACGAGATTCACAAATATAGCCATTGTACTAGATGGGCGAAGGGGAGAGCATAAAATCAGATTCTCTTATTTTGTATTCCTACTTTTTGAATATCTGACGTCATCAATATTCAATTTGTAACATGCAATATATGCATTGAAACAGTTTCAGAACGCATATCGTAACAAGTTCATGATCCCTCCTCCAGGAAGATCAAATTAATAGGACCAAAGCAACGCTGTTGTTTTCATATTAGACATCAGATCAGCACCATATTTGTTTAGAGTGATGCATTGTTACATTGGTATTTTGCAATAAAAGCAAAACTGGTGGTGGTTGGTGCTTGTACACATTTATACAGGTGTTTCAATGCAAGGATGAATTCTCTTAATATAAATGTCGGAAGTAGCCGAGACTCTAGATACCGCTGACATATAAATGCGCAACTTTAAAGAACATGTAACAACACTTGTGAAGTATATTTAAGTTATATTTTGTTGGCTTTTGTCCATGATTATTTGTCACGTATATCTAAAGTGTAAGATTGACCTTGGTCAGTAATTGAGTTTAATGCCTACCTGACAAAACTCTTATTGCTGTGTAAACAATATAATTGTCACGTTTGCTATGCCCCAGCTATAAAGTCATGTATAAGTAAGCTATAATCTTCTTGCCTTGAATAGTTCCGCTGCATTGTGTTTTATTGCCGCGTGGTGAGTGTTACACTCTTACGCTAGGCTACCTGACCGGCCGGAGACCGGAATCTTGAATCGGTACAATCGATAGGTTGCACAACCTTACACCTATGTGTTACAGCATAGTCCTAAGATCAGATGGAAGCCCGTGGGGTGGGCGGGTCGTGTTCTCATCCGTCCCCACGTTGACAGACAGCGAGAGGGACGTTGTCCGCTAAGTTTGATTGGATCAGTTCATAGCAATATCCTACCGGAATAGAGGGTGTGATTACAATGAAGGCGAATTATAACTTTCAGAACTCTAAGAAAACATTTTAGTTTCGCCTAGGCTGATTTCTGAACAATAGGATTGCTCCGAGAGAAACCACTCGTAATTTGGCGGTAAAACTTAGAGGTAAATTCAATGGAAGGAAAAAGCTTCGAAAACGAAGCTTTTTAGGGGACAGAACTCCCAGTTCCATTGAATCTCAAGTCTCCAAGAATTGGAGACGGAATTGAGACTAGCCGAACAGTCAAAGTCGACAGACGTCTAGTCGGTGGAGAGAAGGAGGAGAGAGTGTGGAGGAGGAGGAGGAAAGAGTCTGGAGGAGAATGTGGAGGAGGAGGAGGAGTATAGAGCAGTCGAGGAGGAGGAAAAGGAATTTGGAGAAAGTTGGGGAGGAAGAGGAGAAAGAATTGTGAGAAATAGGAGAGAGAAAAATACCAAAGTAGAATACAAGGACATGTGGAAATCAATCTCACACTGCTAATCAAGTGATGCAGTAGGCTATTAAAGTGTCGAGTGGAAGAAGTGTAATTGGAATTTTTAATCATCTGGCTATTGAATTGTTATTAAATTGTTATTCATTGAATTTTACCCTTTTTTTGTATATTTAACCATCTAACCATCGGCATTGCTGACTGGGGACTCGGAGCTTTACATCAGTCTTTCACTAAATTTAACTTCCAACAAAATCCAACCTGGGTGGGACTTCTACAATAGTTTAAATGAAATATTGGGAGCACCCCACTCCACCATAAAAAATCCCCACAATAATACATAGCTAATATTTCTCTGATTTTAGATTATATATTAAGATCATTATTACTGGAGGTAAATATGTTTACTTGAATTTGAATTTAGGACACTGGTGTTCCTCATGAAAATTCCAAGTGTACCTGCTGCATTTTCTTCACTTAAGTTTTAGTAAGAGACCTGACCTTGTTTAAACCTTAAAATATTCTCAAAATAACCTTCAACTTAGTACTATTATTAATTTTTTTTTTTTTTTAAACAATGGGAGAAGTAAACAGAATTTCTCTATTGTATATGATGTCTTAACATCAGTTTCTGAGGACTCAGTTTAGGTTGGGTTTCAGTTGATATTGCAAAGGATTCATTTCTTTAAATTATTCACTGAAATTTCAAGGTGCTCATTATTACTTCTTGAACAAAATCACTATTTTGGAATTGAACTGAATTCATTCAAAGACGTTTTGGAATATATCACTATGATACAGGAAGACTTGGCACATTAGCACATTCGAGGCTACTGACATATCAAATTCAATATTGAAATTGGTTCGGATCACTACTGGAATTCATTTGAAGAAGAGAAAGACAAATGCAATTGCAGAAAAAGAGTTGCTGAAAGAGTTGAGAGAGAGAGAGAGAGAGAGAGAGAGAGAGAGAGAGAGAGAGAGAGAGAGAGAGAGAAGATATGCAAATGGCGTGTGTGTGTGTGTGATCTGGATATTGATTGTAGCTTTAACAATTTTTCAGTCACACCGGTACGATGTCTACATCATGGCAGTTTATAGAGATATCTAGCACTGGGACATGATGCCACCGTCCCACCCAGTCACATTATCCTAACATCAGACCAACCAGTCCCATACTAGCCTCTTAATGCTGAGCACCTAACGAGGCAGCTGTTAGTACCATTTGTATGTCTTTGGTATGACTTGGCCGGGGTTCGAGCCAGCGACATCCCGCATCCGCGATGGACGCTCTAGCCGCTAGTCCACTGAAGTGTCGATAGGCAAATGGAAATAAAAAGGAAGAGATGGAAATACAGAGAGAAAAAAGGGGAAATGCAATTTACATTACACATTAGAGCTGAAAAGTGAAAAGCAACCCCTCCATTTACATACAAACTCATGTTTTGATGCTATCATAAATAATAGGTTAGTACCAATTTTTAGAGAGGATGAAGTAGATCAATATGGCCAAGAGAGCATTGGAATATATTTGTACAAAGTGTACTTATGGGCAAAGTTAATAAAATCTACACTTCGCGGTCATTACAAGAAAGTGTTAATGATGATGTGGTTAATTAATGTATCTTGACGAGTTATGAGTTGCTACCTGGCGTATATCAACACAGGTCAGGAATTTCAAAACAGAAACTGGACAGACCAATGTTGAATTTGCAAGACAAAAATAACAAATACTGGATCAGTGGTGCTCGGTCAAGAAAGGTTGATCAATAATTAACATAACCTCAGACATCTAATATTAATTGAAAGGTTCAAATATTGTGTCCATAGTGACGACAAGACCTAGCGTGGCGAGCAAAAGGTTGAAACGCTAGAAAATGCTACTTATACAGCTGATGATTATTCCTTGACCCAAAAGTTTCTTTTGTCTCTAAGTCTTCCTCTCAGCAGTTTTTTTTCTGGGAAAATTCATCTCATTCTTATATCAGTAATCGCAAGTCTGAGTCTGGCACTTTATAGATATCATAATTATGACAAGACTGATAACGAATCTTTATCTCGACCTATGTACACTTATTGCAACAAGAAAGTGCTTATTATTTCTGATTTCTACAGATTGAAACATAATAAAAGACATACTTTCCAGATGCTCTTATTTTAAGAGGTCAAAGTCACAGTCATGTATTGAAAGTAATAAATTTGTTGGATCACACAAATCAGTCTGATTTTATTATTGATATTATACGCCATGCATGTTGAAAGGTTCTATACTACCTGTGGGCAATTCTGCCAAGCACCAACCCATTAAAATATTAAGGTACACAGGAGCTTCTCCGAGTCTTTTATTATCAGGTACATTGCCTGTATCAGAGAAAAAATCTAGTCAGCGTGTTCTTATTCAGGATGTAAAATCCGGCATTATTTTTCCTTTCCAGTGCAGCCAACTCATGACCAATGATCCACCTACTCAGCTGCTATGGCCACCTACCTAACAATGTCTGAAACCAAAGTATTAAAATAAATAACTGTAGGAAGTTGAGAAGAAAAACATAAAGACTAAATGATTAAATTGCTTTATAATTTAAATAAGCCATCCGGATAAGTATGTATGAATATGTTACATATTTAAACTGCATATTGTAAATGACTATAATCATCATTTCCACAAAAATATTTAATATAAAAGATGCAATCCAAAGAAATTAATTTCAGTCAATTTGTATGTCATTATTGAATAAATACAAGCAGCTGGCCAGTCTGCATCTTGAGTCCACTCATGAACAGTATTCAAAATGTTGGTTACAATGGTATTACAGTGAAAGAAAGTAAAACACTGCAACATTTAGGGTAATCTAGGGAGTTGACAGACGAATGAAATTACATCAACTTCAATTTAAGGTGGAGGAGTGTTGACAAAATATGGCATCACATGCAGACATATGCAATTCTACTGCATTGTTACAAGAAAACATCATCTTTGTTATCTTACTGTCTGCATGAATAATATCTATTATAATCGGACACGGTAGTTCCTTTCAAGCCTTTTGAAACGCCAAACTGTCAGTTTGTTTTAGGAAGGAACATAAAGCAAGACAATTTCCTTTGTAAACTGTAAATGTATTGAGTAATTCAAATAATTTCATCTTTTCTTATTCAGAGAAAGAAGCAAACAAACTTTAAGTTATCTGTGCTATCATTACAATAATATTGTTTTTCCCTGAAGTCCATAAAGACTTATACAAATGAAAAGTGGGCAGCAGACCTTTGGGCACACTAAAACACATGCCAAAATACAAGTCAAGAATATAGATGTGACAAAATCTCTTTGATTGACATTTTAAACGTCTGACAAACAGAAGAGCTGCATAAACAGATTCATCTGAAAGATGTTTAATATGTTTTGCCTTCAGAATATTCACTAGACTTGCATTTAAGGTATGCAATGTACCATTTCAAAACTGCTGTATATATCGTACAAAAGTATACATGTCTGAATCTACTATGGGTAAAGAAATTAAAATTCAAACGTCTTTAAAACTAAACTAAAAAATACGTACAGGAAGAGCATATTTGTAAAAAGAAGCAAACTTTAAACTGCATGTTAAAAAACCATACTGCATAATTATACTCTGAAGTACTCTTGACTTCAGAGACAACACCATTTTCTGATGGAAATAGTCAAATTTACATTTTTAAAACATGGTAATACTCTGAATGTTTGTTTAATGAATGGCAAATATATAAGAACTACTTCACTGAAAGGAAAAATGTTTGCTTAACAAAATTATGAAAATGTACAAATAACAAAACAATAAATCTGAACACAAATTTAAACTTTCTAGGTCTGAATGGAAACTAATCGAATTACTAAAAAGAAATCTACGAACACACTGTAATCACAACTGGAAAATCTGCCCTATTTGTCAGCCTCCAAGTCACTGTCAAGTTTAAGTCGAATTTGCACATTGTGTACAGTTTCCATCCTTCATCCATATAAAAGTAGATGCTGAGCATAAGACAAGGAAAGAACAATAACTTATATTTTTTTACAACTGTTTGTTCCACATAGCATCATGAATTTCCATAAATTCGCAGATAAGCACCATAATGTAGCTAAAAGTAACTAAGTTGTTTCACACGAAATATTTTTTTAAAAATTACCTACTTTTAGCCACAGATGACCGGAAAAGTTAATGATTTGCAAATAGGTTACAATTCGCTATGCTGTGTGAAACGAACTTTAGCAACTTAATTTCAGGAATATTAATAGTATGTATTTCAGATTACAGGGAAATTGCATCACTGATGCTAAAATGTCTTTTCCAGAATTCTGTTTCGATGAGAGAGGCATTTGCATTCCATCGCATGTCATGCTATTTCGTACATTACTGCCCTGTTTATCTGCAGCTTGTATGAAAGAGAAAACAGCAATCACGTAAACAGTAAATGTAAGCTAATAAAATGCATGCCATAATCCTTCAGTTTCAATTTAAATATTCACAATATTTATATCCATATCGACTCGATTTAGGTCAAATCCCAAAAATGACCACTGAGTCATATTGTGTAATTTTCTTTGTATGCACAATGACATCTTCGTTCCCAACAAGTAAGAGTAAGTTCATGTACACTTCCCATAGTCAGTCATATGGCATATGGTATGGTTTTCATCTTTGCTCATGCTAGTTGTTAGTCTGAATGACACGAGCAAGAACCTGGCATTACATGGTACTGTATTCATAATACCCTATGGGTAGTCTCATTTCCCGATTTGATCTGGTCTGCCGAACATTGACCTCAAACAGGTTTCAACTGGAATGACTTGACTCAAGCATTAGTGTATTTGATTAGCATGTAAATAAGACTGCAAAGCTATTTTGTTCTTGAGACAATTGATATCATAATTAAAACTAGAAGGAATTGTTGACACAGTGGTATGAATTTATAATGGAATGTAGCATTGCTTTTGTACAAGAATATGGTCACTATTGTCAACTAATTTAACAATGCAGATTATAATTGTCCTGAAACCTCCCTCTCATATCAGGGCATATTTTATTTGATCACAAGGTGCAAGAAGAAAAATGCTATGAAATAGCAGTCTTTGTCATTGGTATTCATTTTCTAATGCACATATATGTAATCAAGTTGAAACAACATATAGCACTAGTACATACTGTTTTAGCACAGTTACGTCTGATGCACATGAATGTACTATAGAAAATAATGTACACATTTTAATATCTTCTCAATGTCGGGTGCTAATTTATTTAGTACGCAATCTCCTTCCAAAACGATAATTACTTTACTCAATATTTTCCATACTTTTGGAGAAAAAATATTTTTTTACATAACACAAATTACACGATGAACGATAACACAATTTCAATGACATAATCCATATACATGTCGATTTGGAATATAAGATGAAGCCCAGTCTTGCTAATCCAAAAGTATCAACTTATAGGCCAGCAAATATTTATCATCTGTTTGAATTTTGTAGATAAATTTTATAGATTTTTAGCTTTAACACAGCTTAAGATTTCTAATTTGTAATGGACTTTAATCTGGCTCCATGGACATCTTGCCAAAATAGGTCCCTTCATCTTTACCTCTTCACATGCTGCTTTTCCTGGTAGTGAAGCAGTTCTTATAAACTGTCCCAGTTATCTTTCTACAGCTGCCTTCTCCTCCTTAGACCATGGTACTCAAGTCATTTTCTTCTTTTCTGCTTTCACACTTGACTTCAAGTTTTTGCCTAAACAAGTATCCCTTTTACTTTCAGATCTTACATTCCCCAAACATTAATACCATTTTAAACAGGAATTGTTCAACTGTTTACCGTAAGGCCTGTTCCATTAAACATACAAAATGGACCCAGGGAAGGCACTTTTAAAGTGGCTGCTCATCCGAAGATGCAATTTAAAATTTTCTTATCATTTCCATATGAACTCTGTGAAATAAAAGTACTCTGGCATATAGTTTTAACAAAACTGCCTTCCCTGGGTACCATGTATGTTTAAATGGAACAGCCCTAATCAATGTAAAGAAACCAACACTGACAATAGGAAACATTACAATTAGGATCTTGAGTTCACACTTACAAATATATTATTGTAACATACTAATAAACTGCTTTAACAGCAACAGCTACCAATGAATATAATCTGCAAGCATAGTAAATGTCATGTAACTTTTTTAACCTCAGCATCACAGCCATATAGTACATGAATTGTAGCCAGTACAAGAAAGTAAACACGTTTAATTGTTAACATCTCTAGGAACACATCAAATCAAAAAAGGAATAATATGTCATTAACTAAATATGATTTAGATATACTGGAACAATTAGACTTGATATAAAATGAACTCAGTTTAATATAGTGGGATAATGTTATCACCTACTTTTTTAAACAATCTTGAAAGTGCAGACATTAGCATTAACAGTGATTTCTTTATTTTCATGTCAAAAACTGGTGATTTGTACAAATATATATTTCTGCTGGTGCTCTAATGCTCTGAAATATAACTATGTTGATACAACAAAAGGTCCGAGCAATCTAGTATGATACATTTAGATAACATGTTACAATCATGTAACTTCAACTTATAGATATTTCTAAGTAAATATCGATAATACGTGTGCTCGTTTTCCAATACGGATCACCATGCGATCTTGAAATTGGTTGTTTGTGGTAACCATCAAGACAGGAATTCACAACCTCAGTGGTTTTTGTGATCACATTTGGGTTTTCGGTTGTTTTATTTTAAAGCATTGCACATCAATTTATTTCAAGTGCTAAACCTCAGGGGCATCAAGTTTAATAAATTACCTACATAAATTCTGCTGTTTTGTAAATTTAATTTGCATTGTTTGTTAGTTATTTTTTAAAATTTTGTATTTCATTACATGCTATTGTAATGTAACATTGTATGTTGGACTTGACCTTGTCCAAAATTGAGTTCATCTTCTGCTTTACCTAAATTGACATTTGTTTAAATTTATGTTGTAAACAAATAATACATAGCTAAAATAGTCTCTATGTGTATGGGCTTAATATCAAGACCATTATTGACAGAAGAAGTAAATATTTTTATTTGGGTCTGGGTTTAGGTTTTGAAATTCCCTTAGTGTAATTCACATAGCACAGTTTCTGCTTTTCTAACAAAAACTAACATGTTTATTTTGTAAACATCAGGATCATTCTAGAAGGTTATTGTTCATTAGGTATTAGGTTGTTTTTGGAAAATGCTAAAAGTGACCTAACGTCAAGCAGAGAAAAATATAAACCTGTAACTGAGAGGATTTTTCAGTCATGCTTTAAGATTTAGCACTTTCAAGTTGAATTATAAGTTGTGTTCAGCATTTTATTCGGGCTGGAATCTCTTACTTCAAATAATTGAATTCAAGTGATTATTTACCCTGGAAATACAAAAGTTCTCTGATAAAATTCTTGGATAGAGACATTCACTTGAAATTATAGTGAATTCGAGCCTGGAATGATACTACTGTGATTCAGCAAAAGACCTGGAACGTCCACACTCTACATGCTACTGTAATGGTGCAAATTTATGTCGATGTATGAAGAGCACATTAAATTGGCAGGTGAGCGCTTAATTAGATTTATGGGGATCGGCGCGTGTTTAAATCGCAATAATGCACTGATTGGTAAATGTTTCTGTCATGGGAAGGGTGTTTCTTAATTAAGCATTTGTTTATTTAACTGAAAAAGATAGTGGTTAACTTCCGATCTGTATCGAAATTGTCAGATTTGAAATTCTACAGGGATCGGTATTTGGTAATCTGAGTTTGTGAGGCGGACATTTTTTGGCGCCTAGTTAAGGCGGGAGAGATATTTAATTCGGATTGGTTACGCTGAATAAGGGGGCGTGATTCCACATGAAAACTCTCGGTTTTAATGTGGCATCGCAAGGGTTCTAGTCAGTCTACACTTTTTCTGCAAGAGAAATAACAAACGTAAGAGACACCGAGTCGAATTTAGAAGAAATTCACTCGTAGATATTTATCCAAGGGATCGGGTGTCTGGACGGACACTATTTTGGTTGTAGAAGCGAAGCTTGAAAACACAAGGTATTTTGCGCCAGTCTCACGTAAATCATTGATATCAGTATGACGATTTATTTGATTTATTTGCTTATATTTGCGTGAATTTATTTGTTACATTCGTAGACTTGATTTTCTTGATATAAGTACAACTGTATTGAGTTAATCGATCTGAATTTGCACAATGATCTTTCTTTATATAAATTTGATGAATAGTTTGAATGTAGGCTCGATTGCTATAGGAAAATGGGTATCTAGAATTTCATGCCTTACTTTAGTTGATATGATAGTAACGTTGTTAAACCATGAAGTGAGATTTCATATCTGCTAGAGACTTGAATGTGTGTATTCGCTATAAATACCGTGGTTGATCCAAGTAAGAAATTTCATTGTAATTGAGACGAGACCGGAACTGATGTCTCGGGGTGATGTAATGTGATCCAGTGTTGAAATAGCCATTAGGAAGTACATTAATCTTAGTAAAGTAGGTTTCTGTATGGTCTGCTGTGTTTATTTACACCAGATCGCCGCTGGTATATGTTTGAAGTCTGATAGAATATATTTGATCTAACGAGAGGGTGAGCAATGATCTATTCCCAGCAGGATACCTGACAGAATATTTAGGTTGCTACTTTGACTATTTTTGGAAGGTGAGATAGCTCCATCGACATAATCCACGTGAAGTATACACGAATCTACCTGTTGAAGTATCTACGTATCACGTACTTCCATAACCACCTAACCACACAAAGTCAAGGGCCGAAAAGAGGCGAGACACTAGAGAAATTGGAGAAGGGAAAAGTGGTCAGGTTCCAGATGTACAGGCGCAGGGAAGTTAAAGAACAGTCACAGTGAATTTGGACTGAACCGGAAATACTCAGGTTATGAATCTGTACAGGGCATTTACTTCGATCTTTCCCTCGATTTTATGATGAGCTCATTCTATCACTTAAGACAGATTGGCTATTTTATATAACTATATTTGTGTTTCAAATTCGTTGAATGATTTATTTCAAAAAGAAGTGTATCTTCCTAATGTAACGTATTATCATGATTGTTTATGAATTTTGATTAAATGTATTGTCGTTACATGTACAGGGGTTCGTGTGATTCTGTTTTATATAACTGCTCAGATCTCTATCTATTCCACCTATACGTTTCACACTTTATATTGATATGTACTTTATCCGGGCAATTATACCGTCGGCGATCACCCTCTAGATAACGATAACCAAAATCCACTACAACCCACCCCCAACTGAGTTGGGGAGTTTGTGACAGCTATTAAAGATACATCAACACTCTCAGTTTTGGATTTAATTTATTCAGGGCTTTAAATTATTAGGACTTGTGTCTGTAATTCTAGGATTATTTGGGATTTAATGCATAAATACCCCAAGTTCCTTTTAATTACATTTTCACTTTGTATTCTAGGGAAATAAATTATTTGTTGAATATTACAAGGCTTATTGCTTGTCACTCTTTTCTATTGCTTATCGTAAGAGCATGGACTTGTAATACATCTCTTTCTTCTTCCTCTTCCTCTGAACCATCAACCTGATGGTTTTCAATAACATCTATAAGAATAAACCTGCAAATATATGTTCTATTAAATCAAATGTAAGAACTGGATACCTGCTAATTGTTTTCATTATCACAAATGCAATAACGAGGTAACCAGACCTGCTATGTGTCTTATACCTTGTTATGATCTGACCTATCAGATATGTGAAAATGGTGAACCATAATGTATATTTGCATATAGTTTCATCATCATATTTGTTGAAGCTAAGAAAACTATATATCAGATATATAAAACACATTAGACAGAAAATGTTTCGCTGTACAGGACACTCTGTCTACCTATGATACATATCTGGGTTAAATATCAGCAAAACGACATATGATTTGAACGGACAAAACAACACTACAGAATAATCGGAGACACCATGGATACCACAATGACAACATCATCAGTCCAGCTATTTTTAATAATAATGAGAAATACTGGATTGCAATGGGAACAAAAAATGAATGAGCAATATGCAAAATGAGGTCATCAAAATCAAAGTAATTATGTTTAAACCAATTAACTGGAATTTTAACAAGCTGAATGACATTCTATACGTTAACTTTGTGCCTTACATCATTTCATTATTTCAAGGACCATTGATCAAGAGCAATGTTGATATCTTCCAAGGAGTCAGGATGATTAGTCTTTCATTGTATCAACAACACATTCACATTTTTACTATGTAACATAAGTTAGAAGCATTTTAAGAAGCTGCTACTAGGGTACCAGTCAGTAATACCATGTAGGGCATCACCCTGATATATACTGGTGGAGGGTCCATATACTGTCTGAATAATCAATGATCTATAGCATAACCTATCGGAAATCAACACCTAGGACAAGTTTTAAAGAATATCTCTCATACCAGACAGCCCATATTAAATAAAACTGCTCAGATTTGATTCTAATTGTGTTAATCATACCAAATTTACTCTGCTGTCTTTCTCCTTGCAGAAGTATATACAGATAAAATCAAGCAGTTTTGATTTTCAAAATGTGCTGACCATCATTTCAGTAGATTGAGTAGTTATGGAAGCAGAGATAAGCCCAATATGTTTGAACTAAATGTACATTTTCTATTAACAAAATGTCAAATAACTGTTGGTGGTCAAAACCTTTAAAAACAAACTAAACTACTTGGTTCTGTCTGGAAATGGAGCGAAGAGTGCTCTCAAGTGCTCACTATTACTAATAAAGCTAGTCATAATAATACATTAAATACTGCATAAATAATACAAACTATGCACTATTCATTTAATTCTACAGATAATAAGGAAAAGGAATCTCAAGGTAGAAACATTCATGTTGTTGTTTTGACAAGGTATGTCCTCCATGCACATGGAGGCAGCCTTCTCAATAGATTTCCAAGCTAAGGAGTCATTTTGTCAGTTAATTCCAAATTCTCGAGGGCATTTTATAATATGTCTTCTCAAAGGCTGTAATTTAAATCATTCCGAACACTATTCTGTATATGTTTCGATATTGCAGCTATATTAATCTGCTTTATACATGAAAAATCATGGTCTGAAAAACAGCAGATATTATGATAGTATCATCCTACTCCATTTTGATGATGCACAGTTCTGACCCCATATCATAACTCAGTTCTCAAGAGAATGAATCTCTCAATGACAAAACTTTTATTTGCCAAAAAAATCCATTTAACTAATTATCCTGTTTTGAAACATGTAAAGTTCTCATCAAAGTCATTCGTAATTATTTCGTTGAGGCAAACCAACCTGTGCCTAAAACAGTCAGCTACTTAACATGCGATGGCAATGTGACAGACAGTGGACACCTACATCAGTAACATTGTTTAGAATACTATAAAGAATTCTCAAGTTCCATGCGGAGCTGTTGTAATCAATTTTTTCAGGTGGTTCTTTGTTATATGTGCATATTTACAAGAAACAAATACTTTTATGATACATTTCATAGGTGTATCGGCATACTTTACATTTGTTTTAGGGGCCCCGGGTGGCTGAGTGGTCTGATTTGCTCACCATTCCGGATCACTGCCATCTCACCTCTGTCTTCGTGGGTTCGAGTCTCAGGCTCGGCTAATGTAGATATGTGAGAAAGCTTGCCTGTAGCTTCTCTTGGGTCGGTGGTTCTTTCCGGGGTTTTCGAGGGTTCTTCCTCCACCAGTTATACTGGCTGCCATGTATAGCATCTTGTACTGAAAAATGACGTTAAACCCTACAACAACAACATTCGTTATATATCAAAGTACTGTGATCTTGGATGATGATAAAAGCAATTTTACTTTAAAAGCAAATTTTCAATAATCCTTTAACATAATCTTGATATTTAACTTAACCTGACCTACATAATTTAGTTTTTTTGAAGATAAAGATAAGAATGATAATAAATTGAAATTAAAATCTTATCCTGTAACTTTTTCTGTGTCTACAATTATCTGCACTTTTCCTGGAATGAGTTATGATGGATGCATATGCACATTTGTCATTAATTTTTTTAAAAACGGGTCATAAGCTAAATCTAATAAGCTATATTTTTTTACTAACAAGTAAGCAATTTTATTATAATATCATCATTTTCCCCAAATTTTATTAATTTTGCTTTCAAGACAAAATCTCTCCACCAATCAAAGTCATAATAAATATCAGAAAACCTCCAGGAATGATATAGTGAGTCTTTTTCCCTGTAAATCTCAGTTTTCTATGTAATACTGTTGTTATTCTAAAGTACTGTTTTATACTGGAGCATATATTACAACGGTGGCACAGGGAGTAGTAGACTTGTGTGAACGTTCGAAGTGCGACAAATCTTACCTCTGGTAGATTTGGAGTCATATATTTATGGATAAGGTCACCAAGATTTGTTTTTGGGAGCCATATATTTATGGCACAGGACAGTGTCGTCTTCTGATGTCCGTCTAGGCCAACTATTAACCGTGTGCTAATAATTAGCAGGGAAATAGCACTTTTATAAGTACATAGCTCTGTATCAATGTAACAAAACATCAGTGAAACAAATATTACAACAGACTTATTTGCCCAAGAAAGCTGTTGTCAACACTTTATGTTGATGTAAGCAATATGGTGGTTGTTAACTATAGTTGCAGTCTCGCAGCTGACTCATAGCCAGTTGCTGCTGACATTCGTATACATGTATGGAATAGTCCTAATAGCAAAAAGTTCGTTACGGCTTTTTGTGGAAGTGTAGAGGTATAAATAAGAATATGAAGTTTTCCAAACTTGAGAATTAATTTTCAGCAGGAATATATGTGTTGATGTGAAAGTGCTCTGACATATTACGTGTTGGCATGGCCATCCCATTCAGTAACAAGATTAAGTTCCACTAAATCAAGCTTAAACTATAGTCTGAATAAACCTCCCCTTTTGTTTGTACCCACCCCCCTTCCAATTTAAAAAACACAAGCACAAATGAGATCAAAGATGCTCAGAACTTAATCAGTTCATTTATTGATTTATAATTTCAAAACTGATTATGCCCTGGGGTGGGGCCCTAACACAGTTATCATCTGCATGTTTCACTTCAAATGAAGTTTTCAGTTTAAAAGAACATCATGCTTGTCAGTCATTTCTGGTTCCTGGAAAAGTCCATTTTTAGCGAAGGAGTATATGCAGGACTACACATGTATGCAGATGGAAGGAAAATACTATGTTGTCTGCTGCCTATATTTACAATGTCGAATCAAGCAAAAGAAAAGAATGACAACTATAAATGTGCCTTTCCCGTGGATTTAACAAACCGTGTAATTTCTTTATTCATGTGAGGCAAGAGATGTAAAAGTTTGTTTATCAACGAGTCTGTCATGTACAGAGCCTTATCTTCTGTTGGGGAGTATATTTCATCATCCAGAGTGAGAATTGTACTAGCTTGAAAGAGACCAACCATTTATTTTTCGAGGGTATCAGATACTGACACAGAGGTATTCCATTTTCCTTTCCTTGCCTATCTGACTTTTTTAAATTGTCTTTTTGTTTTTCGTTCTTATTTGGAATAAAAACAAACACAATAAAAAGCATAATTTTCTTCTTGTACTATAACGTTCATTTTGCTTTGCTTCTAGAGAGAGAGAGAGAGAGAGAGAGAGAGAGAGAGAGAGAGAGAGAGAGAGAGAGAGAGAGAGAGAGAGAGAGAGAGAGAGAGAGAAGTGCTTCACTTCTTCGTTAACCCACTCTTACGACATCAGTGTGAACTGTTTGTGACATGGGAACTTAAAAATCAAGACCTTCGCACAGGAGCTCGTATTGTTGCTTAGAATTTAACTGTCAGTCATAATATTATTTTATAATATGTGTATGACTGATAGTTAAATATAAGCAATGCTACGAGGCCCGGTGCATCAAGGTCATTGGTGGAACGGAACACAAGCAAGTTGTCACAGATGATAACGAATGAAAGAATGGACAGCTGTTTTGGACAAATATAATAAACAACTATGTAAAGAATATTTATGTGTCTTGATCGAGTAGGTGTTGCCATCTTCCAAGCGTTAGGTCACAGGCGCATTAGGCCCAAGTCTCGAAGAAATAAAATCCATGTACACACCAAATCACGCGCCAAAATCACCGCACTATATCAATCTCACCGTTGTTAAAATATCGCACTTTTTCCTGGCATCAACAGTTTACCATTATTACAAAATTATTCTTTCTAAATCACTAATAATGCTAGTAGTTATTTTTATGAGTCGTGTTTATAGGTATACGAAATTTACAGCGACACTGCCCAGAAGCAATGTTCTGATTGGATGACAAACAATCAGAAGTCACACGCCTTCTGATTGGCTAAGCTTTTGCACACCAGTCAACAGCCCATGGAAGCCTGCGAAATGTGTGAACTATACACACGGAGTGTAACTCACTGTCAGACATCATCTACTTTGTGAGGACTATCGCAATAACACGTAGTTCATCTAAAATGATCATTTTCAACCATTTGCCGATGAATCATTTCGAGGACTGGTGTGTAAGTCCTCACAATGTCGCCAAGTCCTCGAGATGTTGGTATGCATTCAATCTCGGGTCCTCGCAAGTATAGGAAAACACACACACACACACACACGCACGCACACACACACAGAGTCGGTTTATCATATCCTCTCTATAACAATTCCTTACTAAAGACAAGTCTCAATCGGTTTTATCAGTTCATATCTAATATATATCTTGGTCTCACTTAAGACTAGTCTATATAGGTTTTATCATCTCCTCTCTATAATAATTCCTAGGTGAAGGACTGTTTCCTTCAGTTGTATTATTTCCTCTCTATAATAATTTCGAACTGATGACAGTATCCTACATGTGTATATTTTCCTTTCATAATACTTTCTTTCTGAGACCCAGTCTCATTCGGTTTATCATTTCCTCTCTATAATTCTTCCTTTCTGAAGACCAGTCTCCCTCCGGTGCATATTTTACTCTTTATGACACTTCCTTTCTGAGACCCAGTCTCATTCGGTTTTATCAATTCCTCTCTATAATCCTTCCTTTCTGAAGACCAGTCTCCCTCCTGAGTATATTTTCATCTCTATGATACTTCCTTTCTGAGTCCCAGTCTCATTCGGTTGCATCATTTTCTCTATATAATAATTCTGAACTGAGGACTAGTCTTCTTCAGTTGTATATTATTTTAACTTTGATGTCATTTTTTTAAAATAAAAACAAACTGCTAACATAAGTTCAATCCAAAATTACCTTGCCCACACCCCAACCCATGCACTTAACATTTTCAAAAGTCATATATATATATATATATATATATATATATATATATATATATATATATATATATATATATATATATTGACGCAAGAGGACTCATTTCTAATTTCAGAATAAATGCATTAATTCTACCAAAAATATTGTTGTTCATGTTGCGGTTGTTGTTGTGCGTGTTTGTGTGTGATTAATTTTCTTGAAGCACCTATTCTTTTGCATTCTCTTTTGTTTGTTTGTTTGTTTCTTTCTTTATTTGGAGGCGGGTGGAGGAGGCTGAGTGAAGTTTTGTTTCAAATGTGTTTTCATATCTGGGCAAATTTTACAGAACGTGTTGAAATTTAAGCTTATTAGATAGCAAGATTCTAGACTTAAACTTAATTTAGTCAAATCACTAGATTCTAGACGTAAACTTACGCCAGTCAAATCACTAGATTCTAGACTTAAACTTAAGCCAGTCAAATCACTAGATTCTAGACTTAAACTTAAGTCAGTTAGATCACTAGATTCTACACTTAAACTTAAGCCAGTCAAATCACTAGATTCTAGACTTAAACTTAATTTAGTCAAATCACTAGATTCTAGACTTAAACTTAATTTAGTCAAATCACTAGATTCTAGACTTAAACTTACGACAGTCAAATCACTGGATTCTAGACTTAAACTTACGCTAGTCAAATCACTAGACTCTAGACTTAAAATTAAGCCAGTCAAATCACTAGATTCTAGACTTAAAATTAAGTCAGTTAGATCACTAGATTCTAGACTTAATATTACAAAAGTCAAATCATTAGATTCTAGACCTAAACTTACGCCAGTCAAATCACTAGATTCTAGACTTAAACTTACGCCAGTCAAATCACCATATTCTAGATTTAAACTTACGCCAGTCAAATCACTAGATTCTAGAATTAAACTTAAGTCCGTTAGATCAGTAGATTCCAGACTTAAACTTAAGTCAGTTAGATCACTAGATTCTAGGCTTAAACTTACGACAGTCAAATCACTAGATTCTAGACTTAAACTTACGCTAGTCAAATCACTAGATTCTAGACCTAAACTTACGCCAGTCAAATCACCAGATTCTACACATAAAATTAATTCAGTTAGATCACTAGATGTTAGACTTAAACTTGAGCCTGTCAAATCACTAGATTCTAGATTTAACCCTACCCCAGTGAAATCAATAGATTCTATAATTAAACTTAAGTCCGTTAGATCAGTAGATTCCAGTCTTAAACTTAAGTCAGTTAGATCTCTAGATTATAGACTTAATATTACGATAGTCAAACCATTAGATTCTAGACCTAAACTTACGGCAGTCAAGTCACCAGATTCTAGACTTAAACTTAATTCAGTTAGATCACTAGATTTTAGATTTAAACTTACGCCAGTCAAATCACTAGATTCTAGATTTAAACCTACGCCAGTGAAATCAATAGATTCTAGACTTAAACTTACGCCAGTCAAATCACTTATATTATAGAGTTAAACTTACGCCAGTCAAGTCACTAGATTCTAGACTTAAACTGAAGCCAGTCAGATCACTAGATTCTAGATATAAACTTAATTCAGTTAGATCACTAGATTCTAGACTTAAACTTAAGTCAGTTACATCACTAGATTCTAGACTTAAACTTACGCCAGTCAAATCACTAGATTCTAGACTTAAACGTACGTCAGTTAGATCACTAGATTCTAGGCTTAAAGTTAAGTCTGTTAGATCACTAGATTCTAGACTTAAACTTAAGTCAGTTAGATCACTAGATTCTAGACTTAAACTTACGCCAGACAAATCAGTAGATTCTAGAATTAAACTTCCGCGAGTCAAATCACTAGATTCTAGACTTAAACTTATGTCAGTTGGATCACTAGATTCTAGACTTAAACTTACGCCAGACAAATCAGTAGATTCTAGAATTAAACTTCCGCGAGTCAAATCACTAGATTCTAGACTTAAACTTAAGTCAGTTAGATCACCAGATTCTAGACTTAAAGTTAAGTCTGTTAGATCACTAGATTCTAGACTTAAACTTAAGTCAGTTAGATCACTAGATTCTAGACTTAAACTTACGCCAGACAAATCAGTAGATTCTAGAATTAAACTTCCGCGAGTCAAATCACTAGATTCTAGACTTAAACTTATGTCAGTTGGATCACTAGATTCTAGACTTAAACTAAATTCAGTTAGATCACTGGATTCTAGACTTGAACTAAAGTCAGTTAGATCACTAGATTCTAGGTTTAAAGGTACGCCAGTCAAATCACCAGATTCTACACTTAAACTTCCGCCAGTCAAATCACCAGATTCTAGATTTAAACGTACGTCAGTTAGATCACTAGATTCTATAATTAAACTTACCCAGTCAAAACAGTAGATTCTAGACTTAAACTTACGCCAGTCAAATCACTAGATTCTTACGCCAGTTAAATCAGTAGATTCTAGACTTAAATTTGAGTCAGTCAAATCACTAGATTCTAGACAAAAACTTACGCCAGGCAAATCATTAGATTCTAGACTTAAACTTAAGTCAGTTACTTCACTAGATTCTAGACTGAAACTTAAGTCAGTTAGATCACTAGATTCTAGACTTTAAATTGAGTCAGTTACGTCACTAGATTCTAGACTTAAACTTACGCCAGTCAAATCACTAGATTCTAGACTTAAAATTATGTCAGTTGGATCACTAGATTCTAGACTTAAACTAAATTCAGTTAGATCACTGGATTCTAGACTTGAACTAAAGTCAGTTAGATCACTAGATTCTAGGTTTAAAGGTACGCCAGTCAAATCACCAGATTCTACACTTAAACTTCCGCCAGTCAAATCACCAGATTCTAGATTTAAACGTACGTCAGTTAGATCACTAGATTCTATAATTAAACTTACCCAGTCAAAACAGTAGATTCTAGACTTAAACTTACGCCAGTCAAATCACTAGATTCTTACGCCAGTTAAATCAGTAGATTCTAGACTTAAATTTGAGTCAGTCAAATCACTAGATTCTAGACAAAAACTTACGCCAGGCAAATCATTAGAGTCTAGACTTAAACTTAAGTCAGTTACATCACTAGATTCTAGATTGAAACTTAAGTCAGTTAGATCACTAGATTCTAGACTTAAAATTGAGTCAGTTACGTCACTAGATTCTAGACTTAAACTTACGCCAGTCAAATCACTAGACTCTAGACTTAAACTTAAGTCAGTTAGATCAGAGTATCGGAGACTTAAATTTAACTTCAGGCTTAAGTAATGAATGTGAAATCAGTTGTCAGATCGATTCTTTATATCAATTTGTTCTTTCCATTGATGCAAAAGCTAACATTACTGTTTTCATTGACTATTTCCTCTTGATTCCTTGTTTCATTCCTTTAATAGCAAATCTCTAATTCGCATGAAAATATGAATCATATGATCATTAATACCATCCATCCCTGTCTTTGTCCGTCTGCACACCGAATGTCCCTCGTGAAATGTATGTATGTAAATATGTCTGTCTGTCTGTATATATGTATGTATGCAGGGATGGATGGTTTCTTTTCTTTGTGTGGTTTTAACGGCACTTTAAACGCAATATCATCTGTAACATGAAATAGTAGCTAAGTGCCATTCCAATGGACACACCAAGACACTGAACCTGGGATGTCCTGTGAGGATATCTAACTCGTGAACATCGTATCACGAATCAGACGTGGTACCAGCTGAGCTAACGCAGATCCCTGGATTAGACTGAAGAGACACAAACTGTTTTAAAAGGGATAATCTGACATTATTTTCCTCATCGAGTAAACAGTACTCACTGAATCCCACTGGAAGTTCCAGGATGTAGTTTATGCCTGACAGACCTTACATATGTCGTAGGGGATGAACCATTTAATTTTTTGGATCGTTTGTCCTGGGAATTTTGACTCCCAAATAGCATGAAAAACAAATTTATCTTCTGATCGAAGAAAAAAGATGCTTGTTAGAAAGAAAACTCTAGCAATCCCACCCGCACCCCTTTCCCTATCCCCCTCTTTGAATAGATGGTCTGTCCTTAACAGGAGAGTAATGGAGACCGGGGATGTGATGGCACAGTGGCTAGCATTCCCAGCTCGAGACCCAAAGGGTGCAGGTTGAAACTTACCATGGTCTGTTCTTGGACAATATACTTTACTGACATTGCCGTGGCACTAGATAACCTACATGTGTTGCTGTGCTGTAAAACACTAAACCAAAATGCTATTCAAATTATTCATCACTTGATAAAGTTCTTTATTTAGTCATACTTTGAAGATATGAAACGTTAAAACTTCTTGAAAATGTAGATGCAAAATTGTTTATTGACATCATGCGTTCGCAGGACGGAACAGAAAATCATACCCACAACCAAGTCAAATGCAGAAATACTTTACCTTCAATACTGTTTGAGTTTAATTTCACTGACTGGGGAGATGAGGGGTCATTAATAATGACGCGGCCTTCGATGATAATTATGCTGGTTTCGGTAGCCACTATACATTATCATGCAGAAAATAAATTGGGGCTAATATTAATTTTGGCACTTTTTGAACTTTTTTTTTGGTTGTTCTCTTGCCTTTTCGTTAAAAACTTTTTATCATTCGCACATTTAAATATTTGACTTTCAATCGCCACAATATTGTCAATTTTATTCTGATATTAAAGTAGATCCAATGATCAAGGTCTAAAGGTTTGTACGGTCCATAAGCAGCAAGTTATGAAAAACACATCAATATATCTGTTGAAAATAGTAGTATAATCTATGTTTTCATTTCTTTCTGTACATAGTGTTTATCTATATATCTATCCTTCCATGTGCTGTCTTACTGTATTCAGTTAAATCTTTGTACTTCGCCCATGGCAAATATAACTAGCTTGCTAGTCCCCATTTTAGACTTTCAAGGGCTCGACCTCAATAACATGCTCTTGTACACACTCTAGGTTTTCCATTACGTATGGCACCGCGGGTAACCATGCAATATATCGAAAGATCATTTTATTTTAAACTTATATTTTTTTTTACATCTGTCCTAAACAAAGGCAGATTCCTATTATGCTGAACTTAAATGCAGTGCACATCCATGTTGGTAACCTTCTCATTATGAGATATAAGTGCTTTCTTCATCAGCTGATATGGTGAAAACTTAGTCTTGGAAACACGATGTTGATAACCTGGTCTTGGCAACACAGAGCATAAGCAGAACTCATTACATTAAATTAAATATGGAACACTAACTTTCAAGACAGTCAATGAAGCATAAAATATAGATCACAGAGACCCCTTATCACAAAAAGGAAGTAGAACTTCAAGATACATCAAGATATATCCACTCGCAAACGTTTCATGACTCTAGGTAGGAAAGCATGGACACAGCATGCCAGAATTCATATTGTCATTCAGCAAGGTCGAAAGCTTAACCAAAATGAATTAAAAAGATGAAATATCGGTCATGTTTAGCCCGTTTTGTTGTACGAGTGTGGAAGTAACAGAGATGCTTATCATCATCAGTTTCATGATTCTGGCACGAAAAGTGCCTCGGAAATGAAGAAAATCAGTCAAGTGTGATATGTAGGACACATTGGCCAATATGTGATAAGTGAAGTATGCACCATGATGCGTCTACTCGCCAAGTTTCATTAGGCCAGGTATAATAGTATTTATATAGTGTAAAAAAGATTCCAAAGAGCAAACACTTGACCAAAAACATACAGGTATGTACAATTTTAACCCCATCAGAGTCCTCCCTTAAGGGCTGAGTACCATGAAATTCACTCCAAACTGTTCCCTAGGACATAGATAAAAAAAACTGGTTCACATTCAATAATAGTACATATGTGTATGCTTTTGTCTGCCGACGCCGATGTCGACATCAGTGGTAGCACAACAGGTAATCTCTACTTCATAGAAATCAGTTAATAAGTAGGTATGATCTGTGTATCCAATCGATAGTTATAAAACTAGATCGATAAGTAGGTATAATCGGTGTATCAGATCGATAGTTCCAAAACCTAGATAACTTCAATGGCGTAGCAATCTCTCAATCAAGCGACCATTGCAACTGTGTGTGGGGAGGGGAGCGGCAGGCCCAATGGCGGCCCAAACTTCCCATCAAACAATATAATTTTTCGGCGGGGGGTGGGGCAAACTTTGAAATGGGGAGCAGCATATTTTCTTGCTACGCTTCTGCATTAGTCTTGGAGTTTGAAACATTAATCATGGAGATGAGTATGACTGAGGTTTCAAAGTTATGTGTTCGATACGGGCCAAGAGGAGGGGCCTGGTGGTTGCATAAAAGACAAGTCATGCTGTACTTAAAAAAATGGTTAAGCATAACTATTAAATGATATTTTCTACAATGTAACATAGGAGTTAACTTTTGTGATTGATTGTAAGGTTGAGACACGAAAAAGAATGTCTAAAAAATAGTGAGAAGGGTCGGACAATAAAAGGCTGACGCACAGAAAGACACCCATGCAAGAGAGAGAGAGAGAGAGAGAGAGAGAGAGAGAGAGAGAGAGAGAGAGAAAGAAAGAAACATACGTACCTGAACTTCCCAATATCGTTTGATTTAAGTTATTGTAATAGCCATCGAACCTCTGTGATCCATATCCTGCAACTGTAGATAATAATAATAATAATAATAATAATAATAATAATAATAATAAAAATAATAATAATAATAGTGATGTGATGATGATGATGATGATGATGATGATGAAGTCAGACACGACGAATGATGACGATATAGTCTTGTTTCTCCAGTCTTAAACCAGCTGCTAGCATTATCATACTCACTATCAAAAACAACGGGAATAACATTTTCAAACCTATAAAAATTAAGCAACGACAATAGCAACAACAACAACAACAATAATAATAATAATAATAATAATAATAATAATAATAAAAAGATAACAACGGTGATGACGATGAATATAGTTATAACGATGACGACAACAATAATAAAGATAACTGAAAAATACAATGGCGTTATGTGTAAAGAGGAATAATAATTTTATCAAATATTTTACATATAAATATTGTGTCTTGATGACTTGATACAATAAAAGTATACTAATTTTCCAGTGATAACTGTACACACAAATGTTTGAATGAAGAGAAAGATCCTGAGTATACACTTTACGTAAATGTTAGGTCATCCTCAACCGTTACGATGACGACAACAATAATAAAGATAACTGAAAAATACAATGGCGTTATGTGTAAAGAGGAATATTAATTTTATCAAATAGTTTACATATAAATATTGTGTCTTGATGACTTGATACAATAAAAGCATACTAATTTTTCAGTGATAACTTAACTGTACACACAAATGTTTGAATGAAGAGAAAGATCCTGAGTATACACGTTACGTACATGTTAGATCATCCTCAACCGTTACGATGAATGAGGTACCTGAAATCAAACCAATATAAATATTAATCGGGTTTATTTTATTCAAAAGAGATAACTTAAACACCATAACGTACTAAATTTATCAAACCAATAGTAAACAATGTCCTATAGTTGACCTACTGCCGTCGTTAGATCCGTCATAGTGCTACCAAAATGAACACATGAATTTTGCTCTTTTTCTACACCATGCAAAGCAAAGCCATACCTCTCGCATTTCGCAAAGATACTGGCCGTATCCTCTTCCATGGCTATTGTGATTGACTGTGGGGAAAATTATTTTTAAATGCCTCCTCCATCGCTGCAACAACCAGGCTTGAATGGTATCCTGGTAAGATGCGTGAGATCTAAATTAATGTTCCTAAACTAATGAGGAAGTTATTAAAGGACACAACGATGACATGAAACAGGTCTACAGTGAAACTACCTATGAAGGTGTTCAGTTATTGTGTCTGCTTTGAATTTCAAATTTGCCTGCTTGTAATAAATAGTGTCATTTGAAGATGTTAAGTTCATTGTACAATCACAACACATAATGTTTCAGATTCGTTCATACTTTAATTATTTCTGCATAAAGGTTTTCATACTATGTAAATCTCGCTTAGTTGTTGTTTTGAATTACATTTGGTTGCGTTAACTTGATTGTCCACGACTAAACCAGCAGACAGGTGTGCATAGCATATGTTCGAGTCAAGCTCTCCGTATGTTATACTACCACTGAAAGGAATGACATCTGATGTTATGAATAAATATAGTTGAATAATTGGGACACTTATTGAAGTCAGTAATACCTCTTTGGATCTGAATGCGTCAAGTTTAGTTTTGAAAAACTAATGATGATGTTATCAAAGGATGACTTGAAACAGGTCTACAGTGAAGCTACCATTTCAGGTGTTCGGTTATTGTGTCTGCTGTGAATTTCAAATTTGGTGGCCGTAGCTTATTTATGAAAGAATATCGAACTTCTGAAACAACATATGCGTCTAATCACAAGAACGTATGTATGTGAACAGTGTCGCAACACTCTCACTCCGTTTAGTACCTATGATTAACAAGAAGCCATAGACAGATTCATACAAACTTCCTCCCATGCCTATTGATTCACTCATGTGAACATACATACACACATACATACATACGTACATACGTACGTGCGTACATATATATATATATATATATATATATATATATATATATATATATATATATATATATATATACATACATACATATGATTTTTCTGGACCTTTTCGATGACTCCAACGTTGGATGAAAGTTATTGGCGAATTCAATAAATTTAATCGTAGGGCGAAATTTGTTGGCGAATTAGGTTGACGCGGTAACACAGTTGGCAGAACGTCAGACTATTAATCCGAGGAACTGGGGATCAATACCCATCAAAGCCAGCCCTGCCTGGCCCCTTCGGTGTCGTCCTTGGCATAATATAGCTAATAATATTTTTGAAAAGTGCCGTTAAATCCGCAACTAAAGCGTGTGTAGATGTTGGTAGGTAGGTAGATATGCACGTAGATATGTATGTTGACACATAGGTAGTTATATAGCTAGCAAGATAGATGAAGCTGCCATGTAGATGCTATAAAAAGGCGACTACATACGACTAGTCAGATTGTTTCAAATTATTTGAATTCTTTGAATGACAATTTTCTCAGCCAATTCAATACCTGAACAAATGAGCTTTATTTAAGTCTGACCATAGTTTATTCATATAAGTTTAAACTGCACAGCATTTTCAACACATCGAATTTTGTAGTAAGTACACGTGATAGAATAAGTGTCATTGACACGCAAACACACAAACAACACACCTAAATATCCCCACTCTATCCCTCACCACTGCAATTTTTATAAGCAGTATTCGTCGTAAAGCTGCAGTTCTGTGTATATAGGACGAGTTTAGTATTCTGCAATAATTGATATTGTAATAAACACACAACAGAGTTCGCAAGTTTGGAAATCTAACAAACTCAAGTGTGCAAATTTGTGCGTATCTGACTAATCTGTTTTCTTAAATTGTTCAACTGTAAGACTTTGAGAATGCCACACCCTTTAGTGGGGTAAACATACAACTGCTCTAAACCACTAAGTAAGAGAATCACATGTTTTTTAACTGAGGCCGCAGGTTTCTGTACACTTTAATCTCAGTTTATACTTACGATGATTCTGTCACACTGTTCATTTCATTTTCTGACACATCGGACTGTCACGAATGCCCTATTGTTTATGTCCTGGTAATGCGCCATATCCTCTCAAACAAATATGCATACATTTATAATCGAAATCAGGTAGGTAGGAATTAAAAGATGTATATATTACTATAGGCAAGCATGTATTTTGTGGGTTACGTAGATATACAAACATATAGATTTGAAGATGAAGTCCCGGTTTAGGTGAGTAGGATAGCAGTTCGCAAACGGTAGAGTTTTGAGTATGTGTTTCAAGAAATATTAGGACATGAGAACCTTTGACTAAACTTTTATCAAGTGTCGTATATGGTGTCAATATTATAGGAACGTTTAGGAAGAGACATGGTAACTGTCATATGAGACCATGCCTTAATGCAAAAATCAGAAGGGTTCATGTATATGTCAATAAGGCATATAACAAAACCTTGAGTTTATGATGGCCAAAAAATAAAAGTGATATTTCTAAATATTGTTGATCACATTTGTAAAATCGTAGAAAAGCCAAATCAGATGATACATAATATTCATCAGCAACCAATGACTGCATTTAACGACAAATTTAACAGACTAATGCAAGAATGTGTCCCTTACTTACCTAAGCAAAAGTCAGTCAACCAGTAAGTGTTAACATTAATGTGTGCATCTACAAGATTTCCAGAGGCAATTCATTTTAGAAATAATAAAAGTAAAACTATATTAAAAGCGTTGATAGCTTCTTTTACATTTCATGGACTGTACAAATCGATCCCGTCTGATTGAGGGGAAAACTTTTTGTGTGAAATTATTAATGCACGAATTAGGCGTCAAACAACTTGAATCTTCTACCTATCACGCTGAAGAAAGATCTTTGGGAAAGGTTCATCAAGCTTGATTGAACATGTCTGATCCTTTTTACAAGTCAATAGAAAGTAAATTACGTAAATCATATAAGTAACACTACTTGGAGGGGGAAACAAAGAACTTTGTAAGATAAATGTGGTACAAAGAATTTTGACAGATTGATAGCCCGTTTCCGATTTCATTATCAAATCAATTTAATTACCTGTCTCGCACAGTGAGTATCTTAACATTAGAAGGCAATCTCACTCTGATTTAACCACTCTACGATATTCAGAAATTTTAAAAATCTGGACTAGAAACGTTCATGATTTCAAATGCAATAAAACAGTGATCGAAAGCTGCTATTAGGTGTATATGAGTATACGGTTCCTTCTGTTTCAAATATAATATCATGACCTTGAGATTGTAGATTCTTCATTCAGAAATATTAAAATCTGGACTTGAAACATTTGCATCAAATGCAATCAAAATGTGATCGAAAGCAGCTATTAGATGAATATGAGCACATGTTCCTACTGTTCGAGCACGGACAAATACAATATTATCAAGACTTTGATATTATAGATTCTACACCTCTGAAACAGCATCTTCAAGCGATGACTTATTTGAAGCAGGAATATGTAAGAAAGGAAATTCCATTTTTACTGGAAAAGTAATAGGAACTGGCGGTCAGACATATTCTTATGACTAAACCAGGTGATGCATTACGTATGTGTACTGAATATTGAAATGTCATCAGTGACTCCAACTTGGGTTCATTTCGAATTGCAAGAATAGCAGATTGCATCAGAAAAAGTTATAATTCGAAATATGATAATTTAGCCATATAAATGGAATTTGGCACATTCCTCTCAAATGTAGGCATTTGCAACTCCAGATGGACGTAATTACTATAACGTGAAGCATTTTGGTATAAATAAGTCTTTATCAACATTCCAGTTTTTAATGAACATGATTACACCTGGTCTAAATGATTGTCAGGCATAGAAAAATAACGTCGTCATCTACAGCGATACCTGGAAATATCACTTGGAAACCTTGGGAAAATTCTTTCATCAACCCGGTAATTAAAATATGACAGGTAAGCTCGGTCAAAGCGAGTTTTGCTGTGCTTGTGTCACAGGTTTAGGCCATATTTTGGGTCATGGCCATGTGCAAATATTGAATTTAACGTGAGTGGTATCTCTGGATACTCAGTGCCTGTTAGTAAATAGGAACTGATACAAGTTTTGAGTATTGGTGGATTGTATCCACAGTTTTGTTCAAATGTTGTCACAGTTGCAGACACCTTGAGATTATTTTTGAGTAAGAAATCAACGTTTCTATGGTGAAACAAGTGTTATGAATGTTTTGATTTATAAAAAGCCATACTTAAAGTGTGAAAGTTCTGTCAGCTCCAATTATAGATCAATTATTAAAATGACTGTTCACACAAGTAATAGTGGGATTCGCGAAGTATTGGTTCAAGAAGGCAAACACGGTGTTGATTATCCTGTGTTCTATTTTTTTTAAAAAGCACCATATCAATTAGTACACATTCGAGAAGGCGTTGATTCTGGAATTGTAATATTTCAAAGTGTAATTTAGTTCAGCTTCTCAGTTATTGTATTAGGTGTTCGCAACTGCTCTAATTTCTTTAAAAAAAATAAAACAAATAACTTCGATTCTTTAGACTGAGTTTAAAGTTACAGTACTGCATTACTAACATTACGGACATCAAGGGAAAATATAATGTGATTGCAGATGCACTCTTGCGTATATAGAAGTATTATATATCTTTATGCATTTTGCTATGTATATTTAATTGATGCTGTGTGTTTGATTTTTTCAATAACGGAGGTAACGTTTTCTGTGTATCGGATTTGTATCAT
Organism: Megalonaias nervosa; assembly: GCA_016617855.1. Classification (NCBI taxonomy): domain Eukaryota; kingdom Metazoa; phylum Mollusca; class Bivalvia; order Unionida; family Unionidae; genus Megalonaias; species Megalonaias nervosa. The sequence goes on from JAECUM010031961.1 coordinate 31,059, forward strand.
GTTTGTGAGTGATCAATATGTTTTTTTTTTTACTGACATTTTAGTTCAAAGAATAGCCTTAATTACCAACTTCGAATCTTCACAAGCCTGACCTTGTTTGCGAGTTTTGAAATTTTCTAGAAAATGCTATTGGATGAAGTGACAATTAGGACAAAAGAATGAGCTAAATTATATTAGTCATCCCTGCTGTTAATATCATTCTCTGGAAATCCATAATCAGAGATTTGAATGCTGTCCCAATATAATTTGAGAGGAATCATTGATGTGAAATATAATCAGTCTTTGGAAATCTATAATCAGATATGTTAATGCTGTTCATAGACAATTTGAGAGGAATCATTGATTTAAAAATGATTCATTGGAATTACAAAATGCTCATTGAGATTACAAAAAAAAAAAAAACTGTGCTTTGGGATAATCATGACTTCCTTCAAAGCATTTCTGGATTATATCACTGTGATACATCTAGACTATTTTTACAGCAGATCATTCAAGACTATTGGTGTCTCACCAAATTCAAAAATTTTGGATTTGTAACATTTTGGATTTGTAAAAAAAAAAAAAAAACGTTTCAGATCTTTCGAGATTAATTAAGAATAATGTACAACCGTACACAATGTTCACTTTACAACTTAGTGATATGACTTTCTATCTTGATTTTATATTGTTTTTTGATTGTTTGTTTCGCTTCTTACAGTAACATAGTTTAAGACTACAGAGTCTTAACGATATTTGCATCATTCGTCAGGCACCTTCTTACGTAATTTTAATTATCATTGACTAATATGTAAAATATAACTTTTATGTATTAATCTTTTTCTTTAGGATGGGAAGTGCAATGCATACTTATTTATATTGGATGCTTAATATTTTTTCCATGATTGATAGTTGTGGATACAATCGTGCATGTTTGACTTTGTCATGCTAGATATTTGAGTTATTCAATGCATTTACTAAATGCTCATTGACTGGATTGACATAGTATTTTGGATTTATTGCGAATTCATTCAAAATACTGTGCGGATTGCATTATTGATATATCAGGACATTTAAGATCATTAGTACATCGCAACGTTCATGACTATGGTAAGTCAGGGCATTATGACATTCAAGACAAATGGTACGTCATGACATTCAAGGCATTTGGATTTCATTCGGAGCTTTCTGTTCTTTTGGTGGTATGACAGGACATGTAAGATTATTTGAGATTTCGTTCACAATTTTATAAGTGTGGTTTAAACATTCACTTTGGAAGTTGAATGGCTTTGTAATTGTTATGGGACACAGATCTGTAGATGCCAATTGGAGTTAAAAAATAAGAGCGGAGAGGAAAAAGAAAAACAGAGTTGAGAAAACTGCAGTCAAGAGCTGTGACCAAGCAAATATTGGGAAATTAACTGTATTGTGCATTGTGTATGGAATGAAATTTAAGAATACAAATGATTTCCAAATGCTAACATATCATTATACAACGTAAGCATATAGTCTTCATTCAGGTTTTTAATTTCACATGAAACATGCAAAATCAGCTTAAGTGACTAAATCAAGACATGGAACTGTAAAACGTTTGTCTCGAGTACGATGCGATTATAGACGTTACATACAAACAAACACACATACAGTTTTCCCTTCTGTATGAATATTATGTGAAAACAGCGTTCAAGGAAAGGTTTGAGACCATTATCGACTTCGGCCCCACCGCCTGATTAAACAAGGACGATGATCCTGCAATTTCTCCAAGCAACACTAGAGGGGATATGGATGATATTTTGCTATAGCTCAGTTGAGGAAAAGATACATTATTGACAACTGCGCCTTTCTCGAAGTGACCCATATCAAAACTGCCCTGACTAACAAGTTGACACCCAGGTGTTAGCGTATGGGCTGTCATTCAATATTATAACGCCTTAGCAATAGGCGCTCGTGAGAAAACTTCGTGAATGACATTCGTTTGCTGTGGGAATTGAGACTCATCCAGGGAGGCATTATAAGTAAATAGAATGATTGAAACTGAGAATCGTCAAAACGCCAAAGATCTTAATGGGAATATTTTCATCCGTAATATTATAATAAATAATAACGAGATAGGTCATGTGTTGGCTATATCTGTTTTATAAACGACGCCATGTGCTGATCCTCTCCTGCCTGCATTACCTGGTTCACCAGAAGAATCGCGAGTCATTAAATAGGCATGGCTCATATGTGGCATCGGTCTCGATGCAGATTTCGTCTGATCCCTAACCCTCTGCTTTTCCAGAAAGAGCGTGATGGCGTTGAAAGATATAAGGATCGCCTGATTGATATCGCTGCAACTGGAACGAAAATGGAACATATTGACCGAGCTCTGACTCCTGAATGCGGTGCGGAGATGTATAACAACGAGATGGTAATGACCTACGCGATATGTAATATGAAGTTTGATACAAAGATGAACGCCTCTCTGGGCGTCACGACTGCGGTATCATTTCAGGCACTAATTACAGAACTGAAGAAGACTGAGCAAGTGACTAAGAACACACCCAGCTAGAGTCATGGCTGGAAAGAGCTTTCAACTGAATTGCGAATTTCGCAGGAGACTCTTACAAAGGATAGACTAGATGATTCTAAGATGTATCTCTTCATTGATATAGTCCTGGAAAGAAAGTTATTTGTATGTATCTTCCCCAAGCCTGAACACTCTGCAGTGAAACCGATGCCTGCTGAGCGACCTACTATAATTCAGACTGGACCGAAACCTTTACGGATGGAATATTCATTTCTTTTCGACTTGCCAGACTCGAATAAATCAATCATAGCAACTATGGAGTTTGTCATCCTAATATATCGTGCAATTTGAATGATGGCTAAGATTTTGTTAAGGATGAAACCTCCAGATCTCTTACACTTGTACTTGGAAGATGCAATAGGTACGATGATAGTTTTTGGATGCAGTCATCAACGACCACACTTTCTCTGGATCCAACCATATCTGTGCCCAGATAAAGAACATGTCGGCAGGGAGAAGTGCATCCGCCTGGGTAAAGCCTTGAAGACGACATGAGAAGCGCAGGCATAATACCAACACCGACGACACTATATCTATGTTTACCATCTAAAGGAAAATACGATTCTCAACTATCTGAACAGACTTGCCAGATCGTGAGCGATTACACAGGTTATAGCTGATTCTACTCCAGAAAAAGAAGACATTTTCACTCGACTGTGGCAAGAGTTGGACCAGGGTCAAAGCTTCCTGACTTTTATAAACCAATGTGTAAGTAGAATAGATGCGATCATATGTTTATCCTTAGAGTTTATGATGTTATATGCATCATCACTTGTAGGAATAATTAGAACATTAACGTGAATAAGGCTGAGTTATAAGAATGGTCAACTTCGGTGCCCTTATTTGCTACATGTCGACCCCGGTAGAGAGTTTTTGGGATGAAGACCGCATTTAAGTGAGACGTGACGAAACTGGTCTATAACATGCGCAGCTCTTCAACTCCAAATGAATTGTTCAGACACTAGTTCACCAAGGAAATAGTACATGGCATAAAAGATCTCAAGGTCGTGAGAAAAGACGATATTCACTTCATATCACCCCAGAGATGAAAATTGTAACCAATTAGAGCTAACCTGATATCAGCTATGCTACATAAAATGACATCTCATAGGGCAACCCTCAAAGA